>CABHPQ010137365.1:29150-48498 GCA_902168405.1 Peromyscus aztecus | reverse complement strand
CACACACACACACACACACACACACACACACACACACACAACAAAAAACAAAAACAAAAAACCAACCCACTCCAGTATCAGTGATGAATCTAAAAGTTGCACCGCTGGAGTCTTCTTCCAGCAACTACTTCCCCCTTATACATCATTGAAGAAGGGGAGCGGAGCTCCTGAGCTTTCCCTCCTCCACATGAGAATGGTAACAGGTCCGTTTTTGTGACAGTTATCACCACTGTGCTGATTCAAGTTGGCAATAATTACATCCAGCCCAGAGGAAGCTGCATATGTCCATCGCTTTCAGGCCTAGTGTTTGACTTTGCACCAGTTCTCCAAAGTTCAGTAGAGGGCATCTCCAAAACCCTAGAAGACAGTAGATCTAGATGACATTAGATAGGTGATAAATAAACTTTTGTTGACATAGCTGGTGATATTTGGAGTCTATTAATAATAGAAACCCATCTGTGCTAACTATGTGCTAGATATTGTGTTCTACTTTTTATTCTGCTTTCTACCTGAAAGGCTGAGCTGTGTAGAGAATTGTATTGAACTTTTCTTGTCTCTAAATTCCATTTGACCAATAGGGAATACAAGGAGACTGAAGAAAGAAAGGGTAGGTAGGGAATGTGCTCTCTTGGTCACTGGGGTCTGGCTACATCCCTCCATGAGATGATAGTTTTGTTGGGCAATCTTCTCTCTATATCGGCTTCCTCGTAACTGCTCTACTTCAGCTGGTGTTTCTGAACCTTTTGTAATTCTTAAGCCCTGCTTTGTCCTTTTTATGGAGTCTCTTGGATCCTAATTTGAGTGTTCCACCAACTAGAATTATTACTTCTACAGATTATGTACTATATCTTCTAAAGTCTGAACTGTTCTGAATTCATAAATGTATCTTGCATCAAGGATTTCAAATCAGGATTATAGATCTGTACTAAATTTACAGCTTTATTGTATTAATTGCAAGATTTCTATGGACCTTACTAGAATGTCCAGCAAATGGCAAGTAGGTAGAGCCACCATTAGTTTAAGAATCTCATAAGTCCTTGGGTATGATGGTTCCTGTTTAATCCCAGCATTCAGGAGACACTGGAAGGTGGACATTCATGAGTTTGAGGCCAGACTGGTCTACATAGTAAGTTCGAGGCTAACCAGGCCTAAATAGTGAGATCCTGTCTCAAACCAAACAGACAAGAAATGTAGCTCAGCAGTTCACTCTTGATCCGCTTGCAGAGGCTCTACTGTGGTTACCAATACCCACATTGTGGCTCACAACCACCTGCAACTCCAGTTCCAGGGAATCTGGCCTCTGCAGACTCCTGCATGCACATGACATATATATACTCAGACAAGCAACACACATAACGTAAAGTGAATATTAAACAAAATTTGAAAAGAAGTATCTTGTAGTTTTAAATTTCTTCTTACTTAGAGTTAGGGTGTGGGAATTAGTAAGCAAAGGGGATGATAGTTTTCCATACCTGAATTACTTTTAATTGGTTCATTTCTGAGGTATTTCTAAAGCTTTCTATAGGTCTTTACATATTGATTATTCTGTAACCCCTAAGAAAATGGAGGAAAGCAATTAATAAAATCATCTGGCTAATCATAAATTTTATGTATCAGTTTTTCGTGAATTTCAAATTATAGTTACAGTGCTCTAGAAACCAATTAGATTTAATTTCCTCTCTTGACATTTTTCTCTTTGGACTTTGGGGGTTTTGTCTTGGGGAAAAAATACTGGGATCTTTCCTCAAGTGATATTTGTGTGCATACTTTTTTGGAAATGGAATCGTCCTTTTTTTTTTTTAAAGAATTTTAGTAACTCATATACCATGTACATGATCACATACCAAGGCTTTATGTTCCTTTTAAGTAGAATTTTTAATGTTTAGAAATTAACTTATATATGTCTGGTTATTCTAAATCACTTCAGATTTTTTAAATTAATTTTTTAAAATATATTTTTGTTATTTTTTAAGTTATGTATAGGTGTGTGTGTACATGCATGTGCACTGTCCCACATGAGTGCAGGTGCCCTCAGAAGTCAGAGGCATCAGATCTGCTGGAGCTGGAGTTCCATGTACTTGTGAACTACCTGACTTGGATGTTGAGAGCCATATTTGGGTCCTTTGGGAAGGTAGCTAGTGCTCTTAACCATTGAACCATCTCTCCAGCTGCCAGGATATATCATGCCTCAAGTGTTTGTTGTTTGGGTTTGGTTTTATTATTACTTTGTTGGTTTATTTTGAGACACGATCTTGCTCCTGCCCATGCCATCCTGGAATTCTCTATGTAGGCAGTATTTACTTTGAACTTAATGGCAATCTTCCTGCCTCTGCCTCTCAAATGTTGAGATTGTAAGCATGCACCACTATGCCTAGCTTTTAAGTGGGTTTTTACTTACATTTAAAAGTTGAACATTTAAAGCATATTGGTAGTATATAGCATTGAAAAATGGCTTTTTGGTGTTTCCTTTTTTAAGATTCATTTCTGTTGTTTTTAATTATGTGTAGGTAGGTGTGTCTGCATGTGGGTATGTGCATGTGCTCAAGGAGGACATAGAAGTCAGATCCTCTGGAGCTGGAGCTATAAGCATTGTGAACTGCCTGATGATGTGCTCTTAAGCACTGAGCCATTTCTCTAGTATAGTATTGCTTTTAAACAAATGACTTGAAAACTTCCTGACACAGTAGATGTACAACTATGCAAAAAAGCAGGCTGCTGTTAGTTATCCTGAATAACTTTTAGAATTGCACATAAACCATCATTTACCTCTACAGTAAAATAACATCTTTGTTTAGAAATATAATACAGGAAAAAGACGTACTTCCCCTAAGTGAGTTTGAGACCAGCATGGGATATGTGAAATCCTGTCCGAAAAACAAAACAATCAAGCAAGTAAGCAAAAAGCACAAACCATGCGTTCTAGTGCAAGTGGCCACTTTCAAGCAAGTTTGTTTTCTTACCAGCATGAAACCATAAGTTTGTTGTCTTGTTTTGGTTTGTTGTGACTTGTTCTTCATAACTAATGTAAACTAACTCAATATTTTGTTAAGATCTTCTTAAAAGACTCAGGAAATCATAGAAACCAGGTTGATATACAACTCATGTTCAGAAATAAAATCTTTTGGAATCATGAACGTAGGAACAAATGTGGATCATGAGGACCTAGGTTAGAGAGGCAGTTCTTCCCTGCCATTGTACCCTAGAAAGCCAAAATGGAACACTGCTTGCCAGGGTCACATTAGAAGAGCTCTCCTGATCCACAATCCCATAGCTGCCTAGAGTAGCTAGACCAGAGACTTGGGGTCAGAGTTCAACCTGTCTTGACTTTTAAAAGATTGTCTCCTCCTTTCCATTCCCTTGTGGATGACAGTATCTCCATCTCTTAAGCTTTAAATAGAGTTATTAACAGCATTTTACTTCACATGCTTGGAAAGTTACTAAATCCTGTTGATTCTGCTTCAGAAAAAGTTGATGCTACATCTCCATACCATAGACTCACTTGGCAGCTCCATCTATCATCATACCTGCAATTGATAAGCTTTTTTTTAAACCTTTTCAAATGAAGGACCAGGTAGAAAATGTAAGAACCTTTAGTAGCTTGCTAATATTGCTAACTATGTTGTGCTGACCTCTAATTTAGGCTGTTGCTTTAGTCTCTGCATCCTTCCGTATTTCTTCCAAAGTGATCTCTTTCTTTATGGCCGTGGTTATGTACTTCCAGGTAGAACATTTTATTTTATGTTCTAGTAACTAAGGTTTCATATGTAAGCATTCATTTCCCATTTCTGAGATTTTTGCCATATCTGTAGCTGGAGAGTTTTCTCTACGGGTCCCACCAAGCCCCGGCAGTCCGACAGCCCACTTATAAAATAAACACACAGACTCTTATATTATTTAAACTGTTTGTCCTAATGGCTCAGGCTTCTAGCTATCTAGTTCTTACATCTTAAATTAATCCATTTCTATAAATCTATACCTTGCCACGTGGCTCGTGGCTTACTGGCATCTTCACATGCTGCTTGTCATGGCGGCGGCTGGCAGTGTCTCCCTCCGCCTTCCTGTTCTCTCAATTCTCCTCTCTGTTAGTCCCGCCTATACTTCCTGCCTGGCTACTGGCCAATCAGTGTTTTATTTATTGACCAATCAGAGCAACACATTTGACATACAGACCATCCCACAGCACACATCTTCATAGCTATCAATACTATTTTCTCAAAAATTTTTTAAGAGGAAATATATTGTACATGAAAAACCAGCAAGCAAAAAGTAACAAGGCTGGGAGTAGTAGCACACACCTTTAATCTCAGCACTCTAGAGGCAGAAACAGGCCAGGTAGATTTCTGTGAGTTCAAGTCCAACCTGGGCTGCATAGTGCAGTTCCAGGCCAGCCAGGGCTACATAGTGATATCGGCCTTTTAAAAAAGCAAAGAAAAAGAAAGAAAGAATCAAATTTTAATGTAGAACCATTATATACCTATTTGTTATACTACCTAACATAATAAAAACTAATGCAGTCCAGCCCTAATAGCCTTTTCCCAGAGTCCATGGAAGAATCTACAACCAGCTGATGATCTAATCTTTGATGATAACAAATGAATCTACATACACAAAACTCTTTAGTCTATTTACTTTATTCTTCTTTTCTGCTTCTCATACTTAGCTTCTTTTCTGCTCCAATACTTAGCTCATTTCTTGCTTGATTCTCTTTACATTTTTCTGCTATTCTTCTAATTTCTACCTTAATTCTCCCATCTTAGTTCTGCCCCATCTAGTTCTTTCTCATATAGTTCTTCCCATCTTAGTTCTTTCCCGTCTTGTTCCTTCCCATCTATTTCTTCCCCATCTTAATTCTCTGTCCTAGTCCTCCTCAAGTCTCTGAGGTTTTCCATTATATATACCCATGCAATCAGCAGTACTCTGGCCAAGGCAAGGTCACCAGGCTTGAAATCTTTCAGGGTCAAAAGGAGGGGGTGATAAGATCCACACAAAGAGCAGTAATTGTCAGCTATCATAGCAACCCAAAAGGGAAGTGACTAATGGGGAATGAATCAACTAAGGGCTAAATTCAGTTAATAGATTGAAAAAGGGAACTTATGTGCTCAAACTATATTCTTAGAAGTGGTTAGGTAAAACGTTAGAAGTCTGTAAGTCACTGAGTCATGAGTAGAAATAAAAATGCCTTTTTTCCTTTGGCACTGCAATCTGTCCATGCTGCACTGTTTTCTGGCAGGGTAGGGGAAGTGTAACTAGGCAACCTGCTGCCACAGCTGGATGTACCTGGTACGTAAAAGTCCTTTAGTTCTGAATTAATTGTTAAAGGGAGATCTAGAACTAAAGATAGCACTTGGAAGAAGGAAGGTTAAGCTTAATTAGCACATCCACCTAGCCTACGTGATTGTCTCATTGTAAATTTTTATCTTTCCTCAGGAACTAACAGATAGTCTGGATGCTTATCTATCTGGAGTCTGTTCTTGGAAAGTCTGGGAAGTATCTCAGATAAAATACTTTTGTCTGGAGATGGCCCTGGCCAGATGTTGCTAATGATGATAATTACAGAAAGGTCTGAAATTAGGGGTCTTGGCTGTGTGACTGCTGTTAGCACAGTTAGGGAATGTTATCCAAATACTCCAATTGTATAGGGGAATTGTACCCAGTGAATGATTCAACCACACTGTTAGAAGTTCTTGGGAAAAGAATCAAATGGGAAAGGTGCAATAGCACACAAGAAATTCATTGCAGGAAATGGCTAATATATTCACAAGCCAGTATCACCAAGACTCCTTGAGGCTTGCTTTATCCTCTAGAAGAGCCCTGCTCTTCCTCCAGGTATTAGCTTTGCTAGAGTCAGCTGAATTCCTACTTCACATTTCTGTGGCTCACAGCAGTTCCCGTTTTTTTCATTTAGTAAAAAAAAAGGAGAATGTTTTATTCTCTCTAGGGCAACGAGTAATGTGCATAAATTAAAGTTTGGAGATGACTGGAGGAATGATAAGTAATGATTTTTAAATCAATAATCAGTAATTAATACTGATATTTAATCACCATTTGTATCAATAATATATATTTATTATCAATAAAATATATTTATAATCTATATAGATGGCAAGCTGAAAATTAGTTCAACAATCTAATAGGTATAATTGTATATAATTAGAATATCTCTGTGTCCCCCCCCTCCAAAAAAAGGAGCAGAGGAGTAACATAAAAATCTATCATTAGCTACTATGGCATAATATGGTCAAGTGTGTCTAAATATTATGATTTTGAGTTATCAAAAAGAAATGGTTAGTTTAGAATATTAACTCTTATCTGTTTATCTTTGATTAGCGGTATTAATTTGGTTAATCTTTTTTTTAATAAAGCATTGTTAGATAAAGAGTTAACCTGAATTAGTTACAAGCATCTGTGGGACCAAGGCTGCAGTTGAAGTTGACCTAATAATTTGAATTTGTAATCAAGGCAATATTAAACCATTTAGCTATGAGAGGGCAATATCAACATGTGTCAAGGTATACAGAGCAGGATTTACATCCAGAACAACTGTCAGAAGTACATAAGGAAATGTTTGATAGCATATGCATTTCAGATCATGGGCAGAAATGTACATGATTAATGATAAAACATTTGTAAAGGCAGTCCGATCTCTGGGTAGGAGAGTTTTGTAAGCAAAGGAACAGGGGGAGTGACATAGGAGTGTAGAATTTGCTCATGGTTGCTTCATGCTGACATGGGGTGAAGTTGTGGGTTCTGAAGGCTGGAACTCAGTGGAAACCTGGCAAGAGCAGGCTTTTTCATGTGCTGCCCATGCAGGCAATGATGAATCAGTCTGTGCTGAGAGGCAACCAGGAGTATGCAGCGGTACCCCCTGGTGTGTGGGCTGTAGGGCAGGGTGCAGGGCTGCAGCTAGACCGCACATCTGTGGTCAAGAGGATGACAACCTATAACGCTTTAAATGATTAGAATTTTGGATGGAACAAATATAAACAGTAGAACATGCAGTCAAGAGGGAACTTTTTCTTTTTAACTTATTCATAAAGCCAAGGCCGGATTATAAAGAATCTAGAGGTGAATAACAGCCTGTACTCAGACTGACAGCTTTAGAGCACCTATATTCTGGAGCGGACTGGCTATGTGGTCAGATCAAGCCATCCAGGATCTATAAAGGTGAGTTAGCATCTTTGTGGAAAGATGTAAGCATATCCACTAACACTAACATGTATGTGCCACACTTCTAAAGCATGTCTGCTTGTAAGTCCTTTGTTCCTTAGCATCTCATACATATCCTTCCATTGCTGTACTGTTCACCTTTCTCTAAGATTGCTTAGCTAAAGCAGAATGTCAGAAGCTGCTTTGGTAAGAGGCTATGTCCTAGCCTTAGCTCTTGAGGTCTGGCTCCTAGTAGATATGTGTGAGCTTGGATAGACTGTGGGAGCTATCATCAGGCCGGTTGTCAAGGAGACTCTGGAGCATCAGTTCTCAACCTTGGGGTCACATATCAGATATCCTGCCTATCAGATTCTTACATTATAATTTTTTTTCATTTTTCTTTATTAAGAAATTTTCTACTCACTCTAAATACCACCCACAGATCCCATCTCCTCCCTCCTCCCACCCCCCTAGTCCTCCCTCCCAAGCCACCCCACATCCCCAAATCAAGATCTCCTATGGAGAGTCAGCAGAGCCCTGCACACTGAGCCTAGGCAGGTCCACACCCCTCCCCACTGCACCAAGGCTGCGCAGAGCATCACACCGCAGGCACCGGGCTCCCAAAAGCCTGCCCATGCACCAGGGACGGATCCCAATCCCCCTGCCTGGGTGCCCCCCAAACAGTTCGAGCCAAACAACTGTCTTCCATATCCAGAGAGCCTAGTCCAGTCCCAGGGGGGCTCCACAGCCACTAGTCTACAGTTCATGGGCTTCCACTAGTGAGGTTGGTCATCTCTGCACGTCTTCCCATCATGATCTCGACATTCCTCTGCCTACAGAATCCCTCCTTTCTCTCATCAATTGGATTCCCGGAGCTAATCCTGGCACCTGGCCGTGGATCTCTGCATCTGCCTCCATCAGTCACTGGACAAAGGCTCTCTTAGTCCAATAGGGCACTCACATTATGATTTATAGTGGTAGCAACTTACAGTTATGGAGTAGCAATGAAATAATTTTATGGTTGGGGTAACTACAACATGAGGAACTATATTAAAGGCTTGCAGTGTTAGGAAGGTTGAGGACCACTGATCTAGAGGCTGGAAAGCAGCAGAGTCTGCCCATAGGACTTAGAATGTCAAACACACACCCTATCTATCACCTCCACTGTGTGGTAACAAAGACTGTTAAGACTGTTTTCCAGCTGGATTTTAATGTCATCGTAGAATCCTTGTTAGTCATCATGGTGCATAGTAACATCTGTAAAAGAAAGTTCCATACTTGATACCGTGTCCCTCACCTTTGCTCCAGTTATACAAACCACCTCACCAGTGTCCTCTGCCTACCCTGGCAGACTGCCATGCCTTCCATTAATAAAGGCAAACTGAACTTTTCACTCAGCTTATCTCAATAACCCCAGTCTGAGTCCTCTAAGCAAGGTTGTTCCCCCAAAATAAGGTTTTATGTATGTGTTCCTGATTATAAAATCCATCCTTTTAAAATACACAGTTTCGTGGATTTTAGCATATTTTGAGTTGTACTTTCATCACTGCTAGTCAGTTTTAAAGAATTTGATTACCCCAAATAAACCTTAAAGCCATTAATGAGCACTCTCATTTCCTCCTCTCTCCCTGGCACCTGATAGCTACCTACTAATCTGCTTTGTGTCTCTATGGGTTGCATATCATAGATATTTCATATAAGTGAATCATACAGTATGTGTTCCTTTGTGACTTGCTTCACACATATTTTTCGAGGTTCCTCTGTTGTAATATATATGAAAACTTCATTTTGTTTTATATCTGACCAGTATTCCATTGTATTACTATAGGACAGTTTATTTTTCTTTTATCTGGTTGTGAAATTTTCTCTGCTTTTTGGTCATTGTGCATAGCAATGCTGACACTTCTCTGTGTTTGTGTGGGGGATCTGTGTTTTCAGATTTGAGATCTATATCTAGAAGTGGAGTTGTTGAAACGTAATCAATTGTTAACCTCTGAGACCCTGACTGAATTTTCCCAAGTGCATGTACCATTTTTCCTTCCTTCCTAGTGCATGAGAGTTCTGGATTCCCCACACCCTGAACATATGCTTGCTGTTAGCTGTTTGTCTAGGCAAATTCTGGTAAATCCTTCTCCCTCTAAACCACAAGGGGTTCTGTTATCATTTTATAATGACCGTGTGTGTCAAAGTACAATTTTCTGTTTTACATTAGACATTTAGTTCCTAGGTTTTAAATATCTTTATGTGGATACACAGAAAATCAAGCATAGTGGATGGAATTTCATGGAACAAGTAACAAATAGACCTTGGTTTTGTTTGTTGTATTCTGTTTTCGAGATGGGGACTTGCTTTATAACCCAGACTGATCTTGAAGTCAGGATCCTGGCTCTCTTTCCTGAGTGCTAGGATTATAGATGATGCCACCAGGCCTGATCTAACCAGTTTTTAATGGCACACATACACAAATTTAAACTTGCCCACTTAAATTACAGACATATATATATGGTTTTGATTTGAAGAAAGAATACTTCATTTAATTAATGATTAGAATTGGAGTTCTAGCTAGGCATGGTATTGTAAACTTGTAATCCCAGCTACTCAGTAGTTTGAAACAGAAAACATGATTTCAGCTCAGCCTGGTCACCGTATTTAGATCCCACATCTTTTAAAAATAAGAAGGAAAAAAAGGAGAATTGACGTTTTTAAAGTGGGCTGGAAGAGTTCTTAAGTGGTTCTCTTTTCTGTGACCCTTGGTTTGTAGGAACAGAGTAGCCCTGGTGTTCAATTGCATTACTTTACAGGGCTGCTTTAGTGAGTGAGACATATGGACTGACCTGGCAGTTCTAACTTAAGGCGTGTTTTTAAAAAGTGGTTAGTGGCTATAAGCCAGCTGCTACTCCATTAAAAACAGGTGCTTGAATCAACTGCTTTTTAGTGCATACAGTCCTTGAAAGTAAATAATCCTGAGAATATTGACAAGGTTTATTTAAAAGTATATTAAAAGTTTAGAGCAAATATGTGAGAATAAACACATCCAATCGATGTTGGTCTCTACAAGAAGAGTCACCAGAAGAGGTGATGGACTCCCAGCTGTGCTACCTTTGAACACAGCATTTTAGGAGATAATTGGTGGGGGTGGAGGGAAGCACTGTCAAAGTCTGAAGCAGGTCCTTTTGGAAGATGGCAGAAAAACATACTTGACCTCTTTTGTTTCGTTTAAAATGACAAAATAGTAAGTTTAGTTACAATGATGTTTGGTTCTTTTCAGTGTAATTTAAAAACTGCTTTTGTTGGTTTTGGGTTACTTTTGTTTTTTTGTTTGTTTGTTTTTGAGATAGGGTTAAAAACTGCCTCTTGCTGAGCAGTGGTGGCATACGCCTTTAATCCTAGCAGGTGGATCTCTGTGAGTTTGAAGACAGCCAGGGTTACACAGAGAAACTGTGTCTCGAAAAGCAAAAGCAAAAAAAAAAAAAAAAGCAAAAAATTTTTTTAGACTTAAAACTGCCCTTTTAAATAGGGCAGTTTGTTTGGGGTTTTTTTGTTGTTTGTTTGGTTTTTGTTGTTGTTGTTGGTTTTTTTGGGGGGGGGTCCTAAAAATGGTTTTAGTTATTGTGGAACCGCTGGAGTAAGTAAAATGACTTACCATGGTTGCTTTGATGAAATATACAAAATTTAGGTGTATCACATGATGTTTATGCTTAAAATTAAAATCTATTACTAGTCATTTTATGATTTATATTTTTTCCTAGTTTAAAGTGACTCCTTAATTCTCCAGTTAATTTGTTTGAAGGAATCTTCGCCTTTCATGATGTGTCTGTAATTCATACATACTTAATGGCATATAGTTTTCTGGTACAATTTGAAGTCAAGACAAAAGACTTAGAATCTTTCATGATAGCAAGAGAGCTGGGTATGGTGGTCCAAACCTGGAATCCCAACATTGGGGAGGCTGAGGCAGGTTAAGATAATGAGTTCAAAGTCAGCATGTACTGGATAGCAGGACCTCCCTTCTGAATCAAAATGAAAAATTGATATGTTGTTATAGAAAAACCATATCATGAGGAAGTATTAGCCTCTACAGTTAGATGAATTTATTTTTAAACAATTACTTAATTGTCATTGGTATGAGGAAATAAAACTGAATATTGAGTAGCTACACAATAGAGCTGGTAAATGGCTGTGGCTGTGTGCCATATACTCTTATACTACTTAATATCTCAGATGTGTTAGTGGTCACTGAGGCTTTGGTTGGCAAATGATAGCTTTCCTAGTGGTTATTGTGGTATATGGCATCTTTGTTTTCCCTTACTGATGATTTGGTGTCTCCCCTTCTCTCTACTTGATGAAAAGCCATTAAATCTGAGCTCATTTTCTGTTGAGACAAACATTTGGTAGTCATTCAAACTCCCTCAGCTTTTAGAAGGGTTCGTTGTGTTTGAACTGTGACCATGGATAACAAAATAATGCAGAATAAAAAATTGTACTTCCTATTGTGATTAGCCTGATGACCTGAGTTCAGATCCTCAGAATCCATGCAAATGCTGATAGCAGTGGAGTCCAGTGTACTCCCCAGCACTCCTGGAAGGATGGAAGGTGGGAACAGGGAGAATCTCCTGGAAGCCCAGGAGCCAGTTAGGCTAGTTAGTGTATGCAGCACAGCAACAAACATGAGAGACCCTAACTCAAACAAGGTAAAAGTCGAGGACCAATAGGTGAGGTTATCTGACCTCTGTATAACTGTGCACATGCACATGCACACACACACACACACACACACACACACGCACGCACGCACGCACGCACGCACGCATGCACACATGGACGTTTTAAATTATTTTTTATGAGAGAAACAACAAATCAGCTATTTGAAATATAACTGTGAAGAGGAAATTATATGCCATTATGAGTTCAATCATTTCTCTTTCTGAGCTCATTAATGACCTAACATTTCTTACACAGGTTTAGATCTGGGCAGATGGCTCAGCAGTTACCAACACTGGCTACTCTTACAAAGGACCTAGGCTCAGTTCTCAGCACCTACATGGCAGCTCTCAACTGTCTGTAATTCCCATTCCAAGGAATCTAATACCTTCTTCTGGCCTCACTAAGTACCAGGCATACATACATGTGGCACATACAACATAGTGAACAAAAAATACATACAAGCAGAACATCCATAAATATAAGACAGAATAAAATTCTTGTGATTAAAACAAAGGCTTGTGCAGCTTCCCCAAAGTGATTAATACATTTTATTTAACCCATCTCTGTGTGTGTGTGTGTATGTTGTGTGTATGTGCGCGCAGTTAAGCATATATGTGCACATGCATGCAGAGGCCAGAAATTGATGTTGGATGTTGTTTTTTGTTACTCTCCACCTTGTTTTTGAAACAGTCTTTCCTGGCCCTGGAGTTCACTGATTTGGTTAGACTGGCTAACGAGGCAAGCCCCCAGCATCCTCCTGTCTAGGGCTGATAGTACAGCATGCTGCATACTTAGCTTTTTACGTAGGTCCTGGGGACCCAAACTCAGATCTTTGTGCTTGCTCAGAAAGCATTTTACTGACTGGGCCAGCTCCCCAGACTCTAACCCAGTCCTTAAAATACCCTTGTAGGCCGGGCGTTGGTGGCGCACGCCTTTAATCCCAGCACTCGGGAGGCAGAGGCAGGCGGATCTCTGTGAGTTCGAGGCCAGCCTGGGCTACCAAGTGAGCTCCAGGAAAGGCGCAAAGCTACACAGAGAAACCCTGTCTTGAAAAACCAAAAAAAATAAATAAATAAATAAAATACCCTTGTAGAATTTGTTTTAAGCTATTTTTAAAATTAGAACACTATCAGTTAACAAAGATAACAGACTTTAAATGACAAAACTTAATCCTACCGGGCGGTGGTAGTGAACGCTTTTACTTCCAGCACTCGGAAGGCAGAGCCAGGCGGATCTCTGTGAGTTCGAGGCCAGCCTGGTCTACAGAGCAAGATCCAGGCCAGGCACCAAAACTACACAGAGAAACCCTGTCTTGGAAAACAACAACAACAACAAACAAACAAACAAAAACATAATCCTGTTCTTTCTGTTAAACTGCAGTGTACAGCTAAGCAATTTTGCTGGTTTTTTTTTTTTTTTTTTTTTTTTTTACGTGTGCATATGTGTGCCTGTTTGATTTCTATACTTTGTGAATAGCCTCAACAAATTCAGAATCTCAAGCAAGGGATTCTGATGAGGAAAAAAATAAGTATTTTTATCTAGTATTTCTCACCTAGTTCTTTAACACATTTAATGGATGGAAGACAATTGAACCAAAATGGCATTTCTTAAAAGTCGAGCTTCTTAAAGTCCTCACTTTGCTCTACAGTTGTCAGAGTGTGAAACAAATGAATCTGCTTAACACATTAGTACATTGAGGTGACGGGAGCTGTCGCTCCCTGGCCAACTTCAGTTGAGCAACTTACTCTACTAAATTGTTCAGAAATTTCCAGAATGAATAATAATTAACAACTATCTAGAATTGGTTCATGTGTAACTCTACACTGCCCTGAACTAGTTTCTTGCATTGCAAGTAGTACCCTAGCCAGAGCCTTCGTTTTGGTTTTATTTTCCCTTCTGAGACGAGTGGTCTTGCTAAGCTGCTCAGGCTGACTTTGAGCTTGTAAGCCTTTTAAGTAGAGATACTATGAGTATATTCTACTACACTCTACCTCCTTCATTCTTAACTCTTCTTGCATCTCTCTCAGGACTTTGCTTTGACCTAAGTGGAAGAATCATAGATTCTAGAGCAGACTTGACTTGTCATAAGTAGGTCATCATTAGTGCACTGGTCACTTCTTTGATCTGTTCTTTTTTGTTTGTTTTGTTTTTGTTTTCTTCTTCTTCTTCTTTTTTTTTTGTTGTTGTTTTTTAAGACAGGGTTTCTCTGTGTAGCTTTGGTGCCTGTCCTGTATCTCGCTCTGTAGACCAGGCTGGCCTCAAATTCACAGAGATCCACCCTGCTCTGCCTCTCCAGTGCTGGGATTAAAGGTGTGCACCACCACCGCCGCCGCCGCCGCCTGGCGATCTGTACTTCTTATTGCTTAAGAATTCAGATAAAGCTGGGCGGTGGTGGCACATGCCTTTAATCCCAGCACTCGGGAGGCAGAGCCAGGTGGATCTTTGTGAGTTCGAGGCCAGCCTGGGCTACCAAGTGAGTTCCAGGAAAGGCGCAAAGCTACACAGAGAAACCCTGTCTCGAAAAATTAAAAAAAAAAAAAAAGAATTCAGATAAAGATTATCAATAAAAGCAACTTGAGAAAGAACATCAAAACTGAAATACAAAGGATGAGTAGGGTTGCCAACATAGGAAGAGGGGCATATAGCATCCCTGAAAGCCTGGTGGCCAAAGAGAGCATAGTGAATGGAGAGACAGGTTTGGCTTACTTGGACTACATGAGGCTATATGAGGGTGCTGGGTTTTGATTCATAACCAATTTACTTTCCAAAAGAATCATGCCATTGTGTAAATATGGCTATTATTGTTTTCCCCAGTACTGATTTTATTCCATAAGTTTTTAAAATTGCTTATTATTTTAAAGATTTTTAAGACACATTATATTTTTATTGTGTTTCTCAGTTATATGGCCATATTCTCATATTTATTAATTATATTGTTTCCTATGTTATAAACATTCTGTTTTTGTCCTTTGCCCAGTTCTGGAATTTTTTTTATAGTAACAGTCTCCTTTATAGTATTCTATTTTAATATTTTTAGCAGGTTTGATATTCCAACATAAAGAATTCAGAAGGTTTGTATTGACAAATATATTGGCAATTTCTTTTTAGTTTACTTTGTGGTGTGTATCACTTGAATTGAATGTTAAATTGAAGTGTCTCCCAATTTTATTTTTTTATATTTTTTATGTGTATGAATGTTTTGCCTGCATTTATATATGTGCACTACTTGTTTGCCTGGTGCCCAAGGAGGTCATAAGAGGATGTCGGATCCCTTAGAACTGGAGTTATGGATGGGTGTGAGCTGCCCTTTAGGTGCTAGGACTCAAACTCAGATCCTCGGCAAGAGCACCAAGTGCTCTCAACCACTGCTCCGTCTTTCCAGTCTGTGTCTTCCAATTTTCCTGCACTGCTCATTGAATCTTTCTCTATCCTTTTGATCTCTGGTTCTTTTTATCCTAAAGTCAACGATGCTTAAGAAATGGTGTGTGCTAGGCACTATTTTAGACACCATGTGTCATCTTATTTTCTTCTTGTAACTCTACCTTGAGGCATAGAGCTGATTTTCTAATGTTACACAACTAATAGACAGCTTGTTGGCTGGGCATGGGGTTGTATGCTTGAAATCCCAACACTTAGAAAGCTGAGGCAGGAAGATTGGGAGTCTGAGACCAGCCTGGGCTACATAGTGAGACCCTGTCTTAAAATTCATATATGTAAGCCCAAAAGATGGCTCAGTGGGTAAAGGTGCTCACTCCCAAGCCTTATGACCTGAGTATGCTCCCCCAAACCCACTTGATGGAAGGAGAGAACTGACTTCAAAAAGTAGTCCTTTGACCTCCACACATATGCTGCACTCTATGATTCTCTCTCTCTCTCTCTCCCTTCCCTTCTCTCTTTCTCTCTCTTTCCCCCTCCCTTTCTTCCTCTCTCTCTCCTTTCCCCCCTCAATAAATAAAATGTTAAAAATATTTTAGGAGCACACATGCCAAAACACACGAAAAAAGTCTGTCATGTGTGGTTTCTTTCCTATGTACTCTGTGCACTAATAGTACTTTATGGTTCCTGTATCATGACTGTCCTAGTGTGCATCTGTGTGGTGAGTTATGTGCCTGTGTGCACATATACTGAGGCTTAAGCCCGGGGCCTCTTGAGCACATGCTCTGCTTCTAAGGTAGGAGACCTCAGGCCCTTTTTTCCACTCTTCCACTCCGACCCTTCTGCCTTACTAGGATTGATACTAAGATAGGTCTATAATTTTTTTCTAGATTTGGGAGTGAATTTTTTACTCCCAATATTTAAATATTTATTTAATATTTATTTAATTTTTTTAATTAAATATTTTAAAAAATAATTTTAAATTATTTTTCCAAGTAACCCAAGTAGTTTATGTCCTATTTTAAAAAGATTCTCAATATAGTGCTTGTCAGAAAATGCTTAATTCTTAAATTATACTGTCAATAACTGCAATTTTATGGTAACTAGATGCGTTATCTGTTTGTATCAAGATGTGTGTCCTGAATGTAGCCTTTGATATGTTCACGATACCAGCTAAATATGGTTGAGTGAATGAATAAATTGGTATATCTGAGCTTATTACCTCACATTAATGTTTTCTGCATTCACCCATTTGGTCCTACAAATTCTGTGTGGATGTTATTTCTTTGTCATTATAGTTTTTCCCTTTAATTTTATAATTATTTTGACCAACATATGAAGAAATCATTTATGTCTTCATATTTATTTTGTTGTTAAAGTTGTTTCTCAAAAATGTTCACAAGGTATGTTTTCAATAAGCAATTATTTTATCTGTTTAGACTAAGAATTTAGTTTCTTATTTTCTTAAATAGTTACCTGTTTATGTGTTTTGTTCTAGAGTATCCCAAATGATGGGATTTTTAAAATTTAAATAAATTGATTTTTTTTCTTTTTCTCCCTTTTCCCCTCTTTGTTATTTTTTATTTAAATTGTTTTAGATTTTTGTATATGGCTCTTTTGTCTGCAGGTATGTATGTGTACCATACATGTATCTGGTGCCCAGAGTTCAGAAGAGGGTATCAGATTCCCTGGAACCGTAGTTATGAATGGTTGTGAGCCACTGTGTTCGTTCTGGGATCCAAACCTAGCTCTTCTGCAAGAGCAACAAGTGCTCTTAACCTCTGGGCCATCTCTACAGCATCTGATGTGCGCATGTGTGGATGTGTGTGTACATGTGTGCCTCAGCACATTTGTGGAAGTCCGAGAACAACTGCATGAAATTGGTTCTCTCCTTCCACCCTTGCCTGGGTTCCAGGGCTCCAGCTTAGGTCTCTCGGCTTGTACACTAACACTCTTTACCTATTGGATCTTTCTCCCCAGCCCCCAAGTAGTGTTTTACAAGTTGGCTAATAGTGGACATCACTCACTTTGTTGTGCAGCTGATATTTGCAGTTGCTTATCCTCCTCAGGGGCTTTCATGATGCTCTAGTCCTGTGCCAGCTGTACCCCAATGGGTGTTTGTGCAGCATAACTAATGTCAAATAGGCCTTTTTTTCTCCACTTAAAAATGAAACCAAACAAACAGAAACGTTGTTTTTCACCAACAGGATGTAAGCTAGTGGTTTACTATTTGTGGATAATGTTTACTTATTTATTTACTTACTTATTTAGAGATAAGGTTTCTCTATTTAACCCTGTCTGTCCTGGAACTCACTATGTAGACCAGGCTGGCCTCAAACTCACTGCGATACACCTGCCTCTGCCTTCCAAGTTGCCGGGATTAAAGGTGTGTGCCATTACACGGGCTTTTAATTTTTTTTAATATATAATTTTTAAAGTATAATCTTATGAATGATTTTAGGTGTCTCTTCTCTGACTTTTTTTGGTATCCTTTAAAGGAATTTGTTGTTGATTCATAGCATCATCATACAGGATTATTTATAACACATGTGAATGCCAAAATACTGTGAAAACTTTATGTGAATTATGTCATTTAATTCTTGAGAAAAAAAAAGCAACACGATTTTGTCAACCCATTTCATAGATGAGGAGAAGGAGTTAGAACAATAAAGTATTTTGTTAGTTGTACTGCTAAATGACAGAAGTGAGTTTCTTACAAAATTAGAACAAAGCCTCAGGGATGTATGTATAGATGTCTATAGACTAGAGACTCTTTGACTTGGGACGGACTTACATCTCAATAAAATTCTTTGTTGGTTGATGATATCCTAAGTTGAAAATGTGTTTAATACACTTACTTTATAGATGCTTAGAACCCTTATATTACTTTATAATTGGCCAAGTCATTTAACAAAAAAAGTGATAAATCATCATACATGCTGGCATACACCTACACATGTATTTATACACATGAGCTCTAGGAAGAGATACAAGTAACACCATCTTAAAATATTTAGGGAGTAATAATACAGTAGCATTGGAAAATTAGCCCTTTTTGAGCCCTCTTTGAATAGTAATGATACAAATATAATTTCCTTAGAGGGAAAGTATTATCTAATTACTTTAAGGCTAGATAATACCTCTTCCTAAGACATAGTCAGTGTAGTTGACATATGTTGTACTTGTAAATTTACCAAGTTTTTCCTCTGCATTTTACAGACATGTCAGTCAGGATGATATAATCCATGGATGCTGCTAATGTTATACTCCATAATTATACTTTCTTGTTATTGTCCCCATAGGAACTCTAAGATGTTTGGCATCCACAATGTAAAGGTTAGTTCTGAAGATTCTGGTCTTGGAAACTCAGTGTGTCTCTTGAAAAAACCAAAACAGGGTTGGGGATTTAGCTCAGTGGTAGAGCGCTTGCCTAGCAAGTGCAAGGCCCTGGGGTCAGTCCTCAGCTCTGGAAAAAGAAAAGAAAAAAAAAAAAAAGAAAAAAACCAAAACAAAGCAAACCACATAGAACAGGCACTGTCTAAGCAGTTAGCCTCTGTCAGGGCAGTGAAGATTGTTCTGGAAGGGAGAACAACGGCATGCCCATTTGAAGAGGTAATGCATTTTAAAAATCATTTTAAGGGGCTTTTTTTTTTTTTTGGTTTTTCGAGACAGGGTTTCTCTGTGTAGCTTCGCACCTTTCCTGGAGCTCACTTGGTAGCCCAGGCTGGCCTGGAACTCACAGAGATCCACCTGGCTCTGCTTCCCGAGTCCTGGGATTAAAGGCGTGTGCCACCAACACCCGGCGGGGCTTTTCTTTATAATGAGATTACTTAATATAGTGAGACAAGTTTATAGAGGCAGAAAAATATTCAAAAGCTACTGTAGAGACAATATAAGGAAGGATTTTTATTGAAATATACCTGTAATTTTCCATAAGTGTAAGCCTTCTTAAAAAGAAAAAGAAAGAAAGAAAGAAAGAGCCGGGCGTTGGTGGCGCACGCCTTTAATCCCAGCACTCGGGAGGCAGAGCCAGGCGGATCTCTGTGAGTTCGAGGCCAGCCTGGGCTACCAAGTGAGCTCCAGGAGAGGCGCAAAGCTACACAGAGAAACCCTGTCTCGGAAA
>CABHPQ010137365.1:0-19796 GCA_902168405.1 Peromyscus aztecus | reverse complement strand
TGTGTGTGTGTGTGTGTGTGTGTGTGTGTGTGTGTGTGTGTGTGTGTACCACATGTGTTTACATAACTTGGCACACATTGTCAGGCTTGGCAGCAAGCACCTTTACTTACTGAGCTATCTCACCATCCCATACTTTGTTCTTTTCTCTTCAGCATCCTAACCTTATATTCTTTTCTCTGAGGTCGATTGGGGTTTTTTTGTTTGTTTGTTTTTGTTTTGCCACCTTTTCCCCAGCATTTTCTTCTTTCTTGTATTTGTTTTATTAGTTTACCTATCCTTCCTACTGATTAAGCAGGGATTATCACTGTTGGGCTGCTTAGTTTCCACTGACCTTAGTAGGGAGAAATTGCATGCAGTAAATGTAAATTGTCTCGTGTGTGTGTGTGTGTGTGTGTGTGTGTGTGTGTGTGTGTGTGTCCCTGCCGCCACACAGAATTTCTTTAAACAAAAAATAAAAATTTCAACTACCTCTACTGTCTGCTATACAGAGAACAGGAGAAAAGCTAAGAATAGCTCCTGACTTGTTTGCTTAAGATTTATTTAATTGTGGATGGGGAGATGAGTGACCAGTAAAGAGACCTTTTTTTCTCACAGAGAACTCAGGGTCAGTTTCCAGCACCCACATGGCAGCTCTGCATTTATAGCTCCAGTTCTGGAGTCCAGTGCCCTCTTCTGTCTCTGCAGGCACCAAGAACACAAGTGATACACAGGCATGCATGCAGGCAAAAATACATACATGCTCTAAGAATACATACATCTTACTAATTTTTATTTTATATGTATGAGTGTCTCACCTGAATGTATGCGTGTATACCACTTGTGTGCCTGGTGCCTGTGGAGTCAGAAGAAGGGCATTGGCTCTGTGAAGCTGGAGTTATGAACAGTTTGGGCTGTCCTGTTGGTACTGGAAACTGGACCTGGGTCTCTAGGAGAGCAGCAAGCACGCTGAACCGCTGAGCCATCCTCCATTAACTCCTGTTTATCTAAGAGGTATTTCCTGATAGCCATTTTTCAAGAGATCAGGAAGGAAGGTGTTGAAAGAAACAAAACTTTGGAAGAAGCCTTTGGGGGCTCTTTCATGTGAAATGAGGAGTTTTGATGATTTGTGGCATTTCAAACATGGACTGCTAGACCTCATTACTCTAATCAAAATACTTAAAGAACAAGAAATTCTCAGAATTCCTGTGCATTGCTGTGTAAATTAGCCTTAAAATGATGTTTGAAGACACATGAAAGAAAGTTTAGTGTGAACGACAGAAGAGAACCAGTGTGATAGGATGAAAAACCATCATGCTTGAAGTAAGTAGCCCCTAGGTGTTTCTGCAAATAAAAGTGTTAATTGTAAGTAAGAAGTGGCTTTCAAGAAATAAGACAAGTAGTGTGTATAAATTAACACTTAGGCCAGGTGTGATGGCCTCACGTTTAATCCCAGCACTTGGGAGGCAAAGGCGGGTAGATCTTCGTGAGTTTTAGAAAAGCCTAGTCTATATAGAGAGTTCCAGGAAAGCCAGGGCTACATAGAGGGGCCTGGTCTCAGAAAACAAAAATAATAATTATGATAAATAAGTAAAACTCCACTCCAAAAGGCTGCTTGTTTAATACCAGATGGTCTTTTTAGTATTTGAACACTAATGTTACAAATGAATACTTTATTATATTCTGAAAAGTCCCAAAATTTGAGTTCTAAGTAATTCTCTTCCTTTGGACTTAAGAATAAGAAGGAAAAGAATGTGTCTCACTGATGGCTGCACAAAGTAGGCCAATACCCACTTACCCCTCTACTTTGACAAAAGTTGTACCCACGCCTGTCAATTGTCAAGTGATGGTGTAAGGTTGAACCTCTATGTTTAAAAAGGGTGCTTGGGACTATAGCAATGGCTCAACAGTCTAGAGAGCTTGCTGCTGCGTTAGAGGACCCAAGTTCAGTTCCCAGCACCCATGTTAGAGGACAGCTCATAACTTCCTGTTACCTCAGTTCCAGTGTGTCTGACACCCTCTTATGGCCTCCACAAACACCCTTACACAGGTAGGTAGAGCGCACAAGCACACACACACACGCGTATACACACACATAAGGATTTTATTTTAGCATTTCATATTGGGACACACGCACATGCACACATACAGGGTTTTCTTTTTTTTAACATTTCTAGATTAAAAAGTGGTTTTTAAGGAAGTATAGCCGGGCAGTGGTGTTGCATGCCTTTGATCCCAGC
Source organism: Peromyscus aztecus (assembly GCA_902168405.1). Taxonomy (NCBI): domain Eukaryota; kingdom Metazoa; phylum Chordata; class Mammalia; order Rodentia; family Cricetidae; genus Peromyscus; species Peromyscus aztecus. The sequence continues at coordinate 17,580 of CABHPQ010137365.1, read as the reverse complement.
ACTCCAGGAAGCAGAGGCTTCTGTGAGTTCAAGGCCAGCCTGGTCTATAAAATGAGTTCTAGGACATCCTGTTACACAGAGAAACCCTGTCTCAAAATACCAAAAAATAAAATAAAAATAAAATTATAAAATAAAATAAGTATAAAATATATAACAAGAAACATACCACTTGAGTTTATAAAGGAATTCAGCAGCATTTTCTTGTCAGAATGCAATCAAAATATCAGACAACAGGTGCTTGCCGTCAGGTCTGATGACCTGAGTTCTGAATTTTGTCCTTGGGGTGGAAAGAGAATCAACTCCCACAAGTTGTCCTCCAGCCTCCAAAGGCCACTTGTCTCCTTGCACATTCACCCTTGGATCCCCAGCGTAGAAAAGAGTTCAAAACCGTGTCATTTGAAGAAGACTGGGAAGAGGGGAGAAGAAGAAAGGAATCGCAGTGACTCAGTGGTTAAGAGCACTTACTGCTCTTGAGGAACTCGGATTTGCTTCCCAGCACCCATGTCTCAGTTCACAAACATCAGTAAAGGCATCCAGTTCCAGGGGACCCAGTGCCCAGTGTCGTCTTCTGACCTCCCCAAGCACCAGGCATATATATGGTGCATATGTATACATCCAGGTAAAGCACTGTACACATACAATTTTAGTTATAAAAAAAAAAAGAAAGAAAAATTGTGTATTTTTGGTAGGTCCTCATTTTTTCAGAGTAAATGTTCCCCAGCACAGCACTCTGATTTCATGTTTTAATATGATTTTGTGTCTGTGTGTTTACAGTAAAACCAAAACTGGAAATGACTTGTTCTTAGACATATATTTTAATTTCTCATCCCCATAAATTGAAATATTTATTTAGTATTTGAAGTATTAAAACTTAGACTATTTAAAACTTCTCATTTCTACTATACCCAAAATTTTGAGATGGAAAAACAAAATTTTATTTAGTCAACACAAGTTTATATACAGCTTTTCAAGGAGAAAATCTATTGGATAACAATAAGTATATATAGATTACATTTCCACAATGGTTTTGTTATTGACATATGTGTCATTCACATATATAAAAGGCACTCTGCTTTAAAAATAAGTTCTATAGCTGGTCATTATACCACTGTAATAATCTACCCGTGTACATGAGCTTCACTCAGATGTCAGGTAGGTCCTAAACAGAAGTTAGTCGGCTACTAGTTGTCATGTTACGTGTGATGTACCATGGGCAGAAACAGGATGGAGTCATTTCAGGATGGAGGACAGGCTAGAAAGCAAGCTGTCACTTTACAGCAGCTCTGGAGGTGGTGGTGGCAGCGAGTTGGTAAGATCCTGATGGAAGTCAGGAGTAGAGAACTCCTGGCACTGAGTCTCGTGGTTAGACTCGTGAATGTTTATAAAATCTACTGCTAACATAGGCAGGTTAGAGTCAGGGGGTGGCAGAAATGGCTGTTTGATATTGGAATTAAGATCTTCACATGCTTGATTTAGACTGTCTGGAGATGATTGGAAATGGGTAGAATCATTTGGTAGAGGAGATACAATTACCATTGTGGACTTGTCAGATAGGTTCCTATCCAGATCAAGAAGGGGAGGTGGCAGGGGCAGATCTGCATCGTCTGAAGAAGACACAGCTGTACCAATTGTTGACCGATCAGCACTGTCTTCTGATACACCATTTATTTGATCTTTTACACTCTCAGTTTTGAGGTTATTGGTGTCATTGATGTGTTCACTTGATTCAAACAACTTAACTTCTAAATCATCTGCTAACAGTGTGCTTTTGCTTGGTTTCCAAGTCATAAGTGAAACAACTGATGTGCGTTTTGTGGATCCTTCACTCTCTCTAATGTTATCCATACACATGTCTGGTGTTTCTCCATCAGCAAATGGAGACCTACCCGCCCAGTTTTGATCATTTAAAACTGGTTTCCTCAAGTATTTCCACAGTATAATCATGAGTATAGCTACCAACATAGAAATTATTATTGCACCAATTAATATGGCAGCTATTGCATTGGGGTTGGTTTTATGTGCGGTTGTTCCTTTGCCACTCGTTGGTTCTGGAGTGAATGGTGGTGTGTTCCTTGGTGAGTTGCTAGTCCTAGGTGTATAAATAGTTGGTGTTGGTTTTATGGGTTGATTATGAACAGTCTGTAGTACTGGTTTTCCAGAAGAGGTAGGAGCAGGTGACCGTGGCTGTTGTGTGGAAGTATAGACAAGAGGTCTTGGTGGTTGTCCAGTGGAATTATGGGTAGAAGGTGATGTTTGATCTGCCAGAGTGAACCCAGGTAGTGATGTTTGTGGGAAGGAGTTGTTGACTGTTGATATTGCTTGTCTGGTGATGTTATAAGCAAGTGGTCTTGCAGAAGTGTGCAATACTCGTTCTGTAGAAGAGACATAAACAGCTGGTGTTGGTTGTCCAGGAGTGATTTTGGCAGGCAGTAATTGTTGTCCAGAAGAAATGTTGACTTGTGTTGTTTGACTTAAAGCATTCCCTGCTGTGTTTTGAGAATTAGTTGTAACATACATTGATGATGTAAGTAGAGTAGACTGTGTTTGCCGCTCTGTTGTAATTGCTTCTGTCTCTGAGAAAACTCTGTTGTTAAGGTATTGGCATAGCAAAATTAAGATGAAATACTTGGAATCCATTTCAGAATGTTTCCTCCTTACCAGTGAGTTCATAGTGAAAGAATGAAAAAAACAAAGAGAAAAGAAAAAAAAAAGACTGTTAGCTATCATCTAATGTTTAATTAGATTAGACTCTTCATTACCTGAAATAGAGTGGTTAGGCATTTGGTTAGTATTTACTCTGGTTTATTCTTGACAGAATGTAATGTTCCAGTTCATAGTACAGCATTGGATTCCTGGAAAGTAATCTTAATTCTTTTGTAAACCCCCACTTAACCTTGTAGCCCCTCTAGCTTCCTTAGATTCCACTCCTTCGTTTCATACCATGTGCTCTCCACTCCGTTCACTCTGTTCCTAGAAAGAAGTGGTTCGGCCTCAGTGGAGAACACTCAGTGACCATGGCGCCTTGAACTATTGTCTGTACTGTCTTTTTTTTTTTTTTTAACCACATTTGACTGATCCTTCAACAACATTTCAGTAGTTGTTGTAATCCAGTCTTCCTTTCATGTCACTTTAGTCATATCTTCTTTTTCTCCTGTCTCCTAAACACAGATAACCACTTCAGTCTCCCTCTTCCCTTCACTTTTCTTTATTCCTGTCCTGTAAGTTTCCACTCTCGCCCTTGTGCCCTAACTAGCAAACCTGCACATCTAGCCTACAGCTCCTTTGTTCCGAGTCCATTTATCTAACTCTTTAGTGGACATTTCATGTGTGTGTCTCATAATCAGCAAATTCAGCATATTTTTAAAAAGAGACTTCCCAGCTGGGCATGGTAGCACACACTTTTAATCCCAGCAGAGGCAGGCAATCTCTGTGAGTTCAAAGCCAGCCTGGTATATATATATATATATAGTGAGTTCCAGGATAGCCAGAGCTACATAGAGAGCCCCTGTCTCAAAAAAATAAAAGTAATTATAGTGATTTGATGTTTCCTCATACTCAGTAGATGAAGAGAGGAACTGACTTGGCCTGGGAGGACTTTGGGAAGGTTTCCCAGAGATGTTGAAGGAGATCTAAATCTTAGACTACTATGAGAACCAGTTACACACATCTATTTCCCAGCCCAGAAGGCATGCGCAGGCGCGGCAGGGCACAATAGAGGCTTGGCAGCTGTCTTCTTGTGAGATGCAGTAGATCTCAGTTGTACACTGTCTGCTCAACCCTGCATGTAAGATCACTTCATTTTTCCTCACACTCTGAAGTGAGCCCTGTGCTGACGTTGTCAGCGCAGACTATAATGAGCTTGTTCTGGACATCACCAAACACAGTGTCAGCTGTCTGAAATAGCAGTGCTGTTCTTAACATTAAGGAAGGAAAATCTCAGACTGTTAGGTACTAGTTGGTATATATAAGAAGCTAGTTTTTCCATGACTCTGAAGGTATAATCAAAGATTTTGACAATTTAAGTAGTATTTATTTCCTTATCCATCTGCCACTAGTATGGTAGAATGTATAGTATATGATAAATAGCGCCCCTTCTTGGTTTTTCCCTCCCTCCCTTCCTTTGTTGTTGGTTGTTTTTGTGTTTTAAGAAATTGTCTCCCTATGTTGTCCGAGCTGGCCTTGTACTTGAGATCCTTCTGCCGCAACTTCCTGAGTGCTAGGACCACAAGCTTGAGCCGGAAGGACCTGGGCTTACAAGAAAAATAAGTTTTTTTCTTTGTCTGTCTCTTCCATTATATTTTCTCTCTACTGCTTGAAGCCTAAAATTTAAAACAGCAGCTTTTGAATTCCCTTGCCCGGTGCTGATTAATTACTCTTAAAACATGTGGATCTGGTTACTGCTTCATGTAAGAATTCAGTTTTTGTCTCGAGAAAGACTTAGAACCAAGCTTTAACTTCCTTACATGCTTCCTAAACATTCAATTATGCCAGTTTTCACTGTCTTCAAATGTGTTCTTTTTTTGCCCAGTCCTATTCGCTGCTGACCACATGTCTGAACCTGTCTTTTGTTTTGTTTTTCAAGACAGGGTGTCTCTGTAGCCCTGGCTGTCCTGGAACTCACTCTGTAGACCAGGCTGGCCTGAACCTATCTTCATCTCGTAGACCTCAATTTAAATTCCCCTTCTTAAACCAAGTTTTCTGTAACTGACCACAGCCACAAATAGCTGTTCCCTGAATCCCCTCTGTTCTTACCAACTTGCTGCTTTCTTAGGATGTACCTCACTCTTGCTTCCCTTTGCCTAAGTAATTGTGAGGTTTTTTTTATTATGTTGTTTCACATTTTCTATTATTATTATTATTCCCATCACCTCAAACAAGATTTTTTTTTAAATCCATAAAGGTAGAAAGAAACAAAGGAAGACAATACCAGTGTAGAATATGCCATGAATTTGTGATTTATGTACTTCATTTCATTTCATTTTCGCAGAAGCAAATTGGGATGAATTGAGCAGTTTGCCCAGGGTGTGACTGTTAATCACACCTGAGAATTTGTACCCAAGACCATGTGATTTTAAAGCTTCCATTCTTTCTATTCCCCTACTGTCTCATGTTTTCTTATGTTGGTTCCCTATACCTTCTACATTAGTTGCTCAGTAAATATTTAATCTGTGCTGGGCCTTTTGGTTTTTTGCCATTTTGCATTTATGTATGTATGTATGTATGTATGTATGTATGTATGTATGTATGTATGTATTTACTTATTTATTTATTGTTTTGGTTTTTCGAGGCAGGGTCTCTCTGTAGCTTTGGCTGTCTTGGAACTCACTCTGTAGACCAGGCTGACCTCAAACTCACAGAGATCCAGCCGCCTGCCTTTGTCTCCCAAGTGCTGAGATTAAAGGCGTGCGCCGCCGCCGCCGCCGCCGCCGCCACCACCACCTGGCTCACTTTTACTTTTTATTAAGACTTCTACCATAATATAAGCAGAGAAAATAAAATTTAAGTAAATTTTGGTTTTTATTCCTTTTTCAAGGTTCTTAAAAGGGAAACATTTGAAATTTTTGGCATGGATGTGAGGCTCTGACTCATCTCTAGCTGGTCATCGTTCATGCTGTTCCACACAGTCATTTTTATAGGTTACCCAAAAAAGGCTTGGTTGGAAAATGATGTTCAGAGTTTCATTTTGTAAATGTTTTTAGAAAATACTTTCCAAAGCATCAGAAGATATAGGCCATGAAGTGTCTCTAGCTAAAAATGTTTCCTCTTTTGTGACTTCGCTTAAAATAAAGAAACCATACAGTTCCTCTTTTTAGTTAGCTGAAAAAGGAAATAGAGGAGGAACTAGCCAAAACAAGAGCATAATTATAAAACCCAGTTCGGTTTGTAAGATCGAAGTTTGATTAGGTTCATCACCTCTGATGTCAGTAGGAAGTTAGAAACTTCAGTGTTGGGTTTCCACTTGTCAGCGGTAGTCAAAGCAAACCCTGGTTTTCAAATATTCCACCGCTTTCTCCTGCTCCTCACTCAGCTGTGCCCTTGTAGGAGCTGCTGCAGCGGAGTACTAGAACCTTTTAGAATCTTACTATAGCAGTTCAGGATACTCTAGAAGAGAAGCATCAAGACAAAAAGAAGAAAATTGGGATTTAATCGTTTTGGGGGAGGGGGGCTGACTTTTTCACAGGTGTTAGAAGCCAGTGTTGTTATCTATAATACACAAAGTTATGAAATGTACTTGCCAACTATGTATCGGGTGTATACCTAAAGTGCACACTGTTTGTGCAGAGAAAGATGGTGGCCAGTTGAATTTGGAGCAGGGAATAGAAAAGGGATTAAAAATTTAGAATAAACCGAAAATGGGAATGGAAAAAAAATTTTTAAGGAACACTAAAGAGAAGTTCTACAGAAATTTTACAGCAGATATGTGGGAAAGGATCAGTTGATTAGAAAAAGGAACTGAAGGAAAAGAAATAGTTGAAAATGGTGGTTGCTTATTAATTACCAAGAAGTTGCTGAAGTGGGTAAAATGAAGTTGGGGGAAAATTGACCCGGGTCAAGAGGTTGTTGGGAATTGTCACTTCCTATCACTGGCCTTGTATGTAAGTACAAAGAGTTAACCAAAGGGAGCTGACCCTCCAGGTCATTCCAGGATCCCTTGTCCACTCCAAGGGTCCTTAAGATTTCTTCCACCCTCTCTTTCCCTGATACTACCCAGAGTACGCCTGCTAGCTACAAAGAACGTGTGCAGTCTATATAGGACTTTTCGAAGAAATTCCTTAATCTTCTGCTCAGATTTCTCAACCTTGTTATAGCAATATTTCTCTCTATATTTTAGACTGGCCCTGAGGTTTAAATCTGTCATTTTGGTCCTTTTTTCCCCAGAAATGTAATTTTTAAAGAGGGAAATGCACATTGTTTTTGTGAGTCAGTATTTAAGCACAGTTACAATGAAGGAGGAGCTCCCTGGAATTAGGCATGTACTTGTCACATGCTGCCAGGCTGAGAGTGTAGCTCAGGGCTGTAGTAATTACCCATGCACAAGACCCTGAAGTTGATCCCCAGTACCACAAAAATACCCAAGTAAAATTAATGCTGTTAAATTGGCTATGATAAGAAATACATCATTTTAATAAGGAATCGATGAACTTTGGAAAATATTCCTTAGGAAAAAAAGGCAAGTGTAGATAGTTGCGTCAAAAGTTTTGTCTTTGAACTGTGCATGGTGGTGCAGGTCTTTAATTCCATCATTGGAGGCAGAGGCAAGTGAATCTCTGAATTTGAGGCCAGCCTGGTCTACTTTGGGAGGTCCAGACCAGTCATAGCTACACAGTGAGACCCTGTCTCAAATAAGCAAGCAAATAAAATATTGTGTCTTTCAGTTACTTAGATGTCAGGAAGGTAAGTTATAGCTGGGTGTGGAGGTGCATACCTTTCATTCTAGGAGGCAGAGGCAGGCAGATCTCTGAATGGGAGGCCAACTCGGTCTACTTGGGGGTTCCAGGCTAGGCAGGAGTGAGATCTGTCCCCAGAAAACACACACACACAAAAAAAAAACAGCAGCAGGAAAAATAAATTATAGTACACATATAAGAGATAAACACACAGTATATTAGTATTATCTTTAGTGAAATTTTGAAATCATAAAAGGAAAAAGCAAGAAAAAGCAATTGATCTTGAATTCCAGGTAGTGTTCTTATGGTCATCTTTAATCAGATGGCCGTAATTACTGAACACCCAAAAAATTCCTGGCTAATAGGATCCATTTGCATGACTTAGGTTGTCATATTTTCATCTTCCAGATTAAAGAGAGAGAGTGGGGGGGAGTTGGTTAATTGGCAAGCTGTCACAGGTCTAAGCTGTGGCACAAATGCAGAACCATGCACCTTTGACTTCTGTAACATGCAGGAGCCTTTTGTAGAGTTCGGCATGAGAAAGACTTTGTACTGAAAGGAGACTCTTTGGAAGTTTCTGGGGCTGTGTAAATAACTTTTAGAGCTAGGTTTACATGAAGGGGGTAGGAAAAGAAATGCCAGAAGACCCACATGAGTCACAGGGATTGGTGTGAACAGGTTAGGAGTTTTGAATGGTTAGCATATAAACTGTCATAATTACAGTTTACTGAGTATTTTGTGGTACTTTTTTTTTTTAAAGATTGAGCCTTAAAAGGCATCAGATTTATATTTAGCAAGTTCAAAATTACTCATATATTTCTAAGTAGAATTATATAGGAACTTGTTGAAAACATAGAAACTATTACTTGAGACTAGCCCTGTTTCAGACAAATCTGACTTTAAAATATCTTTATTTTTTTAGCCTATGTAACATACATTGCTTTAAAAACAACAACAACAACAACAACAAAAAATTCAGCCAGGCAAGCCTTTGATCCCAGCACTCGGGAGACAGAGCCAGGCAGATCTCTGTGAGTTCAAGGCCAGCCTGGTCTACAGAGTGAGATGCAGGACAGGCACCAAAACTACACAGAGAAACCTTGTCTCAAAAAAAACAAAAAAAAAAAAGAAGAAAAACTCAAACCAGACTGCTAAAAGGGAAAGCTACGTTGATGAAGTGTTGAAATAGAGTCTAACCCCTTCCAAAATGTTTTTCCTTGGGATTACAGATCTGTGAACACTCCATGCATTTTATTGATTTGTAATTGCCCATTTATTCACAAGGCAAATATCTGTTGTATATATTAACAACTTTTTTTGGGGGGTGGGAGTTTCAAGACAGGGTTTCTCTGTGTAGTTTTGGTGCCTGTCCTGGATTTTGCTCTGTAGACCAGGCTGGCCCCGAATTTACAGAGATCCACCTGGCTCTACCTCCCGAGTACTGGGATTAAAGGTGTGTGCCACCACTGCCTGGCAACAACTTCTTACAAAATATTTTTTCTGTGGCTGTTTTTGTGTTTTATATTGTTCACTAAAAGGTCAGTTCAGAGTTTGTAGGGTAAGCACGTGGATGATGTGAATATTGGCATACCCATTTTATCATAATAGCTTTGCCTTATGGAGCTTTATAAATGATATGTAATAGTTATATGTCATAATTATTACTTACATATAAAATTCCTTTTGTATAAAAAATACATGATAAGTATTCATCTAATTTCTTTTTAAGTTAAGTCAAAATAAAGGTGACCATTCATAGTGTATAAACTAAAAGGGATAAACAAAAATAATTTAGAACAGTTGTGGCGGTGCATACTTTTAATCCTAGTACTTGTGACATAGAGACAGAAGGATCTCGGAGTTAGAGGCCAGCCTGGTCTACATATAGAAACCTTAACTATAGAGGCCAGCCTGGTCTACATATAGAAACCTTAACTTTAAAAAAAAAAAGAAAAATAAATAAATTGATTAGATTGTTTAAATCTATATGAGAAGAAAGTCTTTATAGAAAGTAAATGAGACTCTTTTTTTCCTCCTTTGTGGTACTGAGGATCAAAGCCAGGGCACTGCACATGTTGGGCAAGCTCGCCACTGACCTAGAGCCCCAGCTCTAGAATTCTTAAACAGTATTTTAAAGGTTATAAATTCAGTCATGGAATTTATTTTATTTTTAACTCTTAGCTTTTTTAAATTATTAAAGTAATGTTAACAAATGTTTTGACTTGAATAAACTTAAAAGGGCTGGTAATATTAAAAACTTGATGAAAATCTTTGACAATATCAACCTTGAGCATAAATTTTTAAAATTCTTTATAGCAGAGCCACAAAAAACCTTCTGTAGACATCTTTAAGCTGTCAAGAACTGAATTCAACTGTAAAACACTAATGATATTTTGGTTTTTAAAATCAATTTCAGATGAGCAAAAATGAAATGAAACGGCCTTTGTCAGGTGTTCTTACCTGATAGCTCCTTTCGCAGAATGTGACTCTTGTTCTAGCGGGACATGGTGGTAGTTCAGATTAAAAATGATCCTCTAGCACACTGAAATGGTTTCTGCAGCAGAGGAAGTTTATCAATAGCAGTTACAGGAAGTGCAATAAGCCACAAAATGACTAAGAAATGTACTCCTTCAACAGAGCGGATTTTGAAACGGTCTATATAACTTAAGTGCTTTTAACTGATGTTTGTAAATAAACATTCGTTACTCTCCAGTCATGTGATTACATAATCTAAATTCTTAGGATGGAGTCCTGCTGAGAAATCATGTATTCTAAGGAGAGCTTTATAGCTAAGTCCTCCCTAAAGGGAGATTTTTTGGGTGTTTACTTGTATATATGAGGTTTTATGCATAACCCACAATACTAAAATACCAAAGTCAAATTGTTGGAGATTACCTAATTATACTTTGGTTTGTGCTCTGCCTGCACCTTAACTTGGGTGTTGCCAACAAGGAGATAGTATTAAGATGCTCTGGTTACCATGTGAGGCATCATCTTATCCAGTGCTCGCAAGGAAACACCACTCACTAGACAACAGCTCTGTCTTTAGCCCCATTATTCTTTTAAAAAGAAGATCTATTTTCATTTTTATGTATATGTATTTCACATATGTGTGGGTGCCCCCAGAGGCCAGAAAAAGGTGCTGGAGAAAAAGGTGCTGGATCTCTTGAAACTGAGCTGCTCTTGGTTGTGAGCTGCCTCCCCTCAGATGGTGACACTGAACTTGGGTCCTCCAGAAGAATAGCAAGCACCCTTTAACTCTTCAGCTATCTCTCCAGTCTCCCAAAACTTCTTTAAATAAGAAAAGACTAAGCAGAGTGACTTCTGCTGGCGGAGTTAGAACCTGCGGAGACCAGGATGGTGTTGCTCAAGAGTGAGCAGTGCCAGTCATTGGGCAGCGTGCTCGTTACCCTGAAGTATGATGGTCACACTAAACCCACTCCACGGAAGAGTTCTGTGGAGGGCCTCGGGCCTGTAGAAAACAAGCATCTGTTGAGAGCCACTGATGGGAAAAGGAAGATCAGCACCGTGGTGAGTTCCGGAGAAGTGAGTGAGCTTCAGATGGCCTGTTGAAACCTCCTGAGAGCTAACATGGACGGGCTGAAGAAGAGGCACAAGAAGAACAAGAGTAAGAAGACCAAGCCACACAGTGACAGCTGTGGCCATTAGCAACAGCTGGAGGGCGGTTTCCTGTGTTTGCTGCTTTTGGTGCCCTCTGATGTAACTGTTTTCATGAAAGGGTCGGTCAGGAGAGAAGGGTTGGCTGATCTTAGGGTAGTTGTGGTAAGAAGCCCGTCTGTCTTAGATCTTCACTGTATGACTGAATATTCTTAGATTCCAGCCTTAAAGTGTCTAGTCACTGTGTGTCATTAACTCCATTCACACTAGCTGTTTCTTTGCCTACCCTGTTTCTGACAGTAACTACTAACTCTAGAATGATAGTTACTCAGTGGGGTCTTTTTTTGGGGGGAGGGAGCCTTGTCTTTGAGACTACTGTAATAGAAAATCTGACAGTTTTATTAAAAGTCATATTATTCTGTGGGTGGGCTTTTTACTTGGTTGTATAATTTAAAGAAAAATAATTACATTAAAAAAAAAGACTAAGCAAAGTAATTGAAGTGCGAGTCTCTCTGGATGAAAGTTTCCCTAAGCAAGTTTCTCCTATCTTCTTCCTCATCTGAAAAGTAGAGACTCTAACCCCTAACTTATTGTGGGATTTAGATACATGTAAATGCCTCTCGGTGCATGGTAGAGTAGATCAGTACTCTTTCCCTGGTCACTGCCAAGGAACATGGATTATTATGATTTAGTTCCTAACTTGAAGAGACTTACAACTTGGTACAGAAAGAATAACAGAGTGTAATAAAAATGTTACAAAGCAATTTTTTTATTTGGGGAGAAAGTTTGTTTATTTCTGAGACAGGGTGTCATCATGTGACCTAGACTGGTCTTGAATTTTCAGTCTCCTTGTTTCAGCCCCCAAGTGCTGGGGTTACAGGTTTGTGCCACCAAACTATTGTTACAAAGTTTTTACTGTAGTGTTTGTTTGCTTGTTTGTTTGTTTTCTAGACAGGATTTCTTTATGTACCCCTGGCTGTCCTGGAACTCGATCTGTAGACTAGACTGGCCTCAAACTCACAGGGGTCTGCCTGCCTCTGCCTCCCCAGTGCTGGCATTAAAGGTGTATGCCACCACCACCTGACTTAATTTGATATTTCTAATTTACTTTTAAATCTTTAGGCTAAGATGATAATCATTATATCTAGGAATAGAAAATAAAAATGGTTTTGTTCAAAATTAACAGGGAATTTTGAAGCTGTAGACATCTTTAACCACTCTTTTTCATAACCTCCCAATAGGAGGCATCATTCTCAGGATATATGCTTAAAAACCAAGTATTGAGTAATAAATTTTAAATATTCCTGTAGTACATAAAAGTCTTCTGTTTTGTTTGAAAATATTTGACCAATATGTTTAATATGAAAGTAATTTCTTAGTCAATTTCTTGCCTTTAGAAAAAGGTTGTTTTGTTTTAATTTCCTCTGACAAGTATTTGTTTATAACAGTTATCTCAAGGAAGATAACTGAGTTATCATTCTACCACTCAACCTCAGATATTTAATTTGCATGAAATGGGAGCTTTGCCCATAGTCGTGTCCAGTCTGGGCTGTTTTACTCTTGAAAAGACAACCAGAATCTGGCTTGAGGATGTATGCCTGTAATCTCAGCACTTGGGAGGTAGAGCAGGAGGCTCAAATGTCTTGGAGATCATTAAACATAGTGACATTGAGGCCAGCCTGAGTTACAGAACACCCTTTCACAAAAACAAAAAACCCTCACTCCACCCACTTACCCCCAAAAGCAAAAGAACTAGAACAAAGAAACAAGAAGAGATAATAAGAGAAATAAAGATAGTAGTGTACCCTGATCTTTGTGTTTCTCATACTTGACTTTTTCATTTTGTTAACATTTTGCTTTATCTGGTGTAATATTATGATTTACTGTTTAGGGGATGAACTTCTCTTTTTTTTAAGCTAGTAGTAAATTGCTAAGAAAGTTGATCTCTCAGCAGTTAAGAGCACTGACTGCTCTTCCAGAGGACCAAGTGAATTCCACCACCTACATGGCACCGTACTCCATAACTCCAGTCCCAGAGAGGATCTGATGCCCTCTTCTTGCCTCTGTGAGCACCAGGCAAACATGTAGTGCATAGACACACATGTAGTGCATAGACACACATGTAGAAAACCCATACACCCATACAAAACACCCATACACATTAAGAAAGCAAATAAACTTGATGTCATGTGCCCCTCAACATATGGTTTATTTAAAGATGTAACCTAGATATTTAAAGTAACAGAACTTGACAAAAGTGAATGTGATAGTCAAGGAGAATACCATCTAAGTAGTTAGGAAAAAATACCCAGTACTTGACTGGGAACTTAGCCCATTGTAACTGTGATCAGAAGTAGGAGGTAGGAATTAGGTATTGGTATTACATTTTTAAAATTTGATTCTGACTGGGCAGTTGTGGCCAGCACTCAGGGGGCAGAGGCAAGTGTATCTCAGTGAGTTCAAAGCCAGCCTGGTCTACAAATTGAGTTCCAGGACAGCCAGGACTGTTATACAGAGAAACCCTGTCTCAAAATGCCCCCCCCAAAAAAAAATTTGATTCTGATATGTAGCCAGGATGAATGATTAATCAAGAGGGACTGGACGGATGGCTCAACAGTTAAGGGCACTTGCTGCTCTTACAGAGGACCCAGGTTCTAGTCCCAAAACCCATCTGGCAACTCACAACTGTTTGTAACTCCAGTTCCGGGGAGCCGACACCCTTTTCTGCCCTCTAAGGGTACTGCATGCATGTGGTGCACAAACATACATGCAGGCAAGACACTCACATAAAATAAAAAATAGTCTCTAAATCTTTTTAAAAAGGAGCATACTGCTCTTGCATAGGACCTGGGTTCAGTTCCCAGCACTCACATCAGGTGCTTCATAATTACCTGTAACTCCAGCTCCAAAGGGGGATACCTGGATTCTGTGAACAGCTGTGCTCACACATGTGTACACACACACACACACACACACACACACACACACACACACACACACTTAAAAATCCATATGTAGCCTTCTGCTGTAGATGTGAATCTCATCTATTTTAGTTGTTTTGTTTTTCTTATTTTTATAATATATTCTAGGACAACGTAAATGCAAGATACATGGTCAGCTTTCATTTATTGTACAAAATTTAAGTTTTAATTTATTATTTATAGTAGCAAAGCACTTTGTCTTGTGCCATATGTAAACGTAAAGAGAAATAGCCTAACGTTAGCTGTGCTGAGATACAAACTGGTATGTATGGGTTCTACCTCATCCAGTGAGAACGTACTGTTGCATTACACAGTTGAATTCTACATATCAGGAATTTGACTTCTAGGCATTACGGCATCTGCTTGGCTCTAAGGACTTAATAGAACTCGTCCAATTCAAGTACATTCAGACAGAGGTCACCTATTGCTGAACAGGAGTATTTAGTTACCTCTTGTTATTTCTGTTAGTTTCTTCAGCTGCTGTTGTTTTATTTACTTTTTAAAAAATACGAAGTGTGAAACAGAAATGCAGTTTTAAGTAACTTCAGCACGTCAGATTTTTTAATCAGACTTCTGAACAAACATTGGTGTGAAACACCAGCAGCCAGCTTTATTTTCAGCCCAGCCTTCCTCATTGCTGCTTTGCATTTCCCTTTCCCAACGCGTGGCCTAGTTGAGTTTTTCAGTTCCGTCTTCATGCTTCCTTTCCCTGGTAGCTGTGAGCACACCAGTAGATTGCATCAGGAGCTTGGAGCCTGTGAGCTCTTGCGCTCTTTTCCAAGTGTCCGATTCAGCAGTCCAGAGCCCGCTGCTTGCCAGAAAGTCACCATTGCTCCGAGGCTGGCGCTTACCTACTTGTTTTGACCTTTTGAGAGATGAGACTTTGTTTGCCAGAACCACAGTTGATAGAAATAGAAGAGTACAGATAAGGAAAAGCACAGCGATTACAACTAAGCAAATCAGCATGGTCATGTTGCTGTTGTTTTCCTCACAGACATCCTTTTGAAAAGTTTCCCCATGACTTTTGCTTGTGCTGTCAACAATCGCTGTGGTTGGAGAGCTGTTTCTGAAGACATGGGGTCCGGAGAGCTTCGGGGTAGATGGAGGGGCTGCAGACCCAGTGGGAGATGGTACCAGCGTGTCTGTAGAAGTCACTCTGTGATCCACTGCAGGGGTTGCAGGGGCTGTGCTCTTCTCCCTTTGATGTCTGCTCGTGCTGTTTTGATTAACAGAGCCCCAAGCAGTGATGTTGTTAGCCCGCAGATGTGTGTAGTTTGCTTTTGTTCCTGGAGACAAGGAACACATTGTTGTCATGAGGAAAACCAGATAAAGGTACTGTCCTGTGTGCTCCATGCCCACGAGTACACTGGTATCTGTTGAGATAGCAATAGCAATCATTAGTTTGTGGGAGAATAGTGACTGGTGAGTGGAGTGATTGGAGTTATGGGTAGCACGGGGGAATCAGAAATCCATGCCTACCATTTGCTATTGGATTCTTCCCAACTGAAGTTTTTCCTTTCATTTTTTTAACTGATTCCCATTCCTGTTCTTAGATTATATATAAACATTTTAATTTTGTTGTACATTTTGATGCTGTAAGTTAGATTACAAATATCTCTTAACTATTTTTAACTGTATACCATAACTTTACATATCTTCCTATTAAGGACGTGTCATAGACCTCAGCTTGGAGGCAGCTGCTTCTGCTTCTGTGTTTATGATTCCTCATTTAAGGCTCTTTCTTACTGAAATGTCCACCCTCTGAGTTGCACGTCCTCATCTTGAAGTAAAGGAGAACTTGGCCTTGAAAGTTTTGTTTCAAGTATAAAAAGAAGTTGTGAGTGGCTTTTTTGTGGGAGAGGGAGGGTGGTGTTTTGTAGAGACTGAAAGCAAGTGTACATCAAGTAGGAATTGGAAGTGCTGTTGGGCCTTGGCAGTTGGGACATTAGAGCAGCCTTGGAATCTAGTCCTGGCATTTGTGAATGTGGCTTTGTGTGCTTATCCCACCTCAAGTGCCTTAGCTGACGGTGACTCTCCAAACAGCAGAGGCAGGATTGTCCTCTCAACCTAGAAATCAAGAAGAACAGATTTCTTCTGGACTCAGAGTTCTACAAAAGGCAGCTACTTTTGTTGTCATTGTATAACTGGCATTCTCCCCACACCCTCATTTTGACACAAATCTGCAAAAGAAATTAGAAAGAAAAATTTTTAAAAATTGGTCATCTGACTGTTGGGGCCTTAGAACACAGTAGCTGGCTGTGAGCGGCTCGTCTTCACATTAGAAGAGATTCAACAACCAGGGTACAGCCGTGTGGTGGTGCATGCCCAGCACTCATACCTCCCCCCTCCCCCCCCAAAAAAATTGAAATTCTGTTTTGGGCTCAGCTTCCTAGAAGCCAGTACATAAAAGGACAAAGACTGTTCTTAGTTCCTGTTATCGGCCATCTGCTTAGAGATCTCACTGAGACTGTCATTTCTGTCTCAGGTACAGCAAGAGACATTTAGCACCTTTAGTGAAGTGAGTTTCTTTGCTTTAAAAGATTAGCCTGCCTCTGCCTCCTGAGTCCTAGGATCCAAGGCATTCATGTGTGCATGTGTGGCCAGGCCCAGCTAAGGTGTTTATAATACTATGGCAGTTCTCCACAGCAACTCTTGAGACAGTGTTTTATTCAGAGAATAAATGTGAGGAGACTTAGAGCAAATACTAGATTGTTCTAAGACTTAATGAATGGAATTGTCTTGTTAAGAACCCTGTGTGTTTTATAGATGTTTTCAAACTTGAATGTGTGAAAGGAGTCTTTCTTCAGGTCTAGGGTAGGGCCTGAGACTCTGTTTCTAAACCACTCCAAGTGGCACAGATGCCACTCTACCAGTCATCCTTGACCAGGGAGGTTTTCTGTGGAATAGTATATGCCATTAAACAATATCTGAATGCTAGTGAAACACATAAATTGAGACTCACAGGTGTGTTAAGTTGCACAGACAAAAATAGCATATAGAAATAATGCTAACTGTAAAGTAACTTGTGAATTAATAGTTTACACTGAGTGGAGAGGGGAAAAAACAAAACCTGTGCCTAATGTTGTGGGATCCAGATCACTATTGGGATTATGACTATTGGTAGACACTTCAAGATACAGTGCACTGACTTTTATGTAATAGGATTCAGCTTCAATCTTCAAGTTGAATGATAGGATTCTCTGGATACTTTATGAGTTGTTCACAAAAAGGAAGCACTTTAAATTGGGTTATTAAGAAATGTCTATCCTTTTCTACCAGAGTAGATTTATGCATTCAATGTTACAGTGACTTCAAGTATGTTATTCTAATCGCATTAGTTCAGTCACAGTGCAGTATAAATCACTGTATTCTACATGCTAGCAGTGTACCACGGGACAGATAATAGGCCTGCTGTTGATTGTCTTCAGCCAGATGTGCTGCCATGCTCCAGTAAACAAGCTGCTGACAAAATGAGACTTTCTCTTATGCTCACAAATGCCTAAGAACGGAGGATTGTTCCAAATCTCTGTTTTATGCCCTGGAGACCAGGTTGGGTTAGCAAGGTTTTGGCTTTCTTGTTTTGTTTTTTGTCT
>CABHPQ010137364.1:0-42422 GCA_902168405.1 Peromyscus aztecus | reverse complement strand
AACAATCATGTGCAAAGTGTTTAGGAAGAAGAGGCTAGTGAAGTCAGCATCCAATGACGAAATGATCACTTGAAAACAAGTGAAGTTGCAGCTGCAGTGATATGACTTTCAGCACAACTTCTCTTTATTTGGGTTTAAAGTATTACGGTATGTTCAGTGGGCTTTTAGCTCCGAACTGTGGTACGTATTCCTCTGTTCCTTAGTCCCATCTTTGGATCTCTTGCCTGGAATAAAAGCACTCCTCATCGAGTTGGGATCATAGTCTTTCAGGATTAACTTTCCAATACTCCAGACTCAAATTTTAGCATGTGAAAATACCTTACCAAGTGGGTGTAATCGCTCATGCCTGTATTGCCTGCAGCTCCGCAGACGAAATCTGGTCAGGAGTCCAAAGTCATCCTCAAATATATAGTTCATTTCAGGCCAGCCTAGGTAGGTAATATGAGACTATCAAAAAAAAAAAAAAAAAAAACACACAAAAAAAACAGAAGAATCTTACCATAAGCAAAATTCATATGATAATATAAATTAGGAAGGGGTTCTTTTAACAGAGTCCAATCTGGCCTCAAATTTGAAATCCACTTGTCAAGCCTCAGCCTTGGAAGAAATTACAGATGTGATCCCTTCTACCTCTTTTAAAATAGCGATGAAGCTAGAAAACATTCTGGCTTTCTTATTTTTCTACCTTTCATCTCAGTCCTTATGGGATTTTTTTTTTTAAGGAGGCCTTTTTTCTATTGAATTAGAGTTTGACACAGCTTTATCATTTTTCTCTCTACCTTCCAAGTGCTGAGATTACAGGTGTGTACCAGTGGTCATGTTTAATAAGAGGAATAATAAGTACTTTGTTTATAAACAGGACCAGGGACTGCTCTTCTGTGTTGAACTGCAAGTAATCATGCAATAACTTTCTATGTCTACACCTCATGATACTCACCACCTGCCCATGTTTCTAATCATGTCCCATGTCTTGCTCTTTTCCTTATTTCTTATGGTTGTATGTATCTTCCCACTAAATTGTAATCCAGGAAGGCTGGGTGCTGTGGGTGCCAAGCTGCTCCAAATCTTGATAAAGTGCTACACTAGTGATACTTTGTATCTTTTATATTGCTCAAATTTTAAATTATTTCATCATCTAGATTTATTTGAAGATTTTAGACTTTACATAGCCTACAAGCAATTTGCTCTGGGCATTCTTGATCTATTTTTGGAGTAAATCCTGAGAATAGTAGTAACACTGGCTGTAATAACTTCATTATGGTGATATTTTATTTGTGCTGAAATGTGATTTTATTTGTATGTTAAAAAATAAAGTTGCCTGGGAGTCAGAGCTAACAGCAAGCCATTTAGCAGAAGTCTGGCAGTGGTAGCACATGCCCTTAATCCCGATCACATGACAGGCAGAATTTCTGTGTGTTCAAGGACACAGCCAGCATGGAGACACACGCCTTTAATCTCAATACCAACCATAGAGACCCAGAGGTCTGTATACACAGGCAGTGACGAGGAGGTCATGTGGTTGGGTTTACAACCAATGAGAAGGCAGAACAGAAAGTCACAAATACAGACACACAGGAAGTAGGTCTCTTTTCTCAGGGGAAGGATGACAGGGACAGTTAGGGGTAAGAAGGCGGTCTTAGCTCTTGGCTGCTGCTCCATCTCTGGGCTTTTAACTCTGCATTTGGCTCTGTATTTCTTATTTAATAAGACCGTTCAGAATTACATCTACACTTCATTTTTCATTCCAGGTAGCTTCAGCTTTATTACTAAGTAAAAAAAATACCACAGTGGTTTTTTGTCACTGTTCACAAAACCATGTAGGTAGAAGCATTGTTCTATCACAAATGTTCAGCCTGGTGTGGTACTGAAGGCCTTTAATTCCAGCACTAAAGAGGGGAAAGAAAAAGGATCAGTGTGGAGGCTGTGGCAGATGGATCTCTGGGAGTTCAAAAACAGCCTGGTCTATACAGAGTTCCAGGACAGCTAGGGCTACAGAGAGAAATCCTGTCTCAAAAGATAAAAGAAGAAAAATAGTGCAAGGCCAAGAGATAGAGAGATGACTTAATTTAGTGGTTTAGAGTACTGGCTGCTCTTCAAATGACCTGGGTTCAATTCCCACATGGCTTATCACAAACATCTATAACTCCAGTCCCAGGGGATCTGACACCCTCTTCTGACTTCCACAGGCATAGAAGGTATGTGGTATATAGATATACATTGAGGCAAACACTCAAAAACACATTACAATAAAATCTCAAAAAGTATCTTTAGAAAGAATGCAAGGCCATCCCTAACTACATAGTGAATTCAAAGCCAGCCTGAGCTCCTTGAGACTCAGCCTAAAGCACCCCACCCATCCCCCCCAAAAAAAAGAAAAAGAGGAAATGTTCTGTCATTTAATTGATAAGACAATCAACAAAATTTATATTTAAAGTACAAACTATTCTCACCTTTCTGGTGGCTCATATTTGACACAGGCATGACCTTGACATTGTCATGTATTTTCTCCAGCCTCAGAATTGGAGATTTCCTTGTGCTGCCCAGTCTATCCCAACACCATTGTCACACAATAGTCCTAGGCAATGGTCTATGGAGCCAAATCTAGTCTGAGGTGTGAAGAGTTTTCTTATACATCATTTCACAGTTGATATCTGGGGAAAGCCCCAAACTAGAATCCTACTAAATATGGAATGGCTTTGTTTTGTAATTTTATTTCCTTGCAATATTTTAGTCCTTCCCCCCTAACCCTGACTCCAAACCAACGAGAAACAGACACTTCCCTCTGAAGAACTACCTTTGCTCTATTTTATTTTTCAATGTTTGATAAAAACAAATCATTTTCTTACTGATTTTAAAAAGTATAAGTTTAGTTTGTTAGGAAGATAATAATTGTCTTAGTCCTGGGGCTGGCGAGATGGTTCAGAGGTTAAGAGTGAAAGACCCTAACCCTTCAGCCTTACACCCCCAAGCCTCAGGAAATGAGAAACTTCAAGCACCAGGAAATGAGAAACTAAAAATCTAGTTCCCAGGGCAAGCTGACCACCCCTGCAACAATACAACAATGTAAAGAGATTTCTGTTAAGAGATGTGCTCAACTGTAACTGGGATAGTTTGCAAATGTTCCAGGAAGGACCACTGTGACCTTTGTGTAGGCTCCACTCCCCTCTTCCTGATACCCCCCTTGAGGTTGATGTAACTGTACCCATTGTACCCACTCTGTGATTGTATGGGAATTGTAATCTTGTGACTTTTGTGGGTTTTTCCTTTAAAAGTGCCTATGTGACTGTAGTACGATGCGACTCTTGCTCTTTGTAGCAGAGTTTGCCCGACTGTACAGCCGCCAATAAACACCTCTTGCTATTGCATCAACTGGACTGGAGTCTGGGTTCTTGGGGCACCCACTCGAGAAGATAGTACCCTGGGTCTGGGGTCTATCAAAGAGCACTGGCTGCTCTTCCAGAGGCCCTGAGTTCAATTCCCACAACCATATGGTGGCTCACAACCTTCTATAGTGAGATCTGGTGCCCTCTTCTGTTGTGCAGGCAGAACACTGTATACATAATAAATAAATAAATCTTAAAAAAATAAAGATAAAATAATAATTGTTTTAGTCCAGCAGGGCTACTACAGTAAAGTACCATAAACTATACCCTATAAATACAAAATTTACTTTTCATCATGCTAAAGCTGGGAGTCTAAGATTGTAACATGATTAGATTCAGAGTCTAGTGAGGGCCCATCTTCTGGTTCATCCATGGCAGTTACTTACTGTGCCTTCTCACATGGGACATAGCATCTTTCTTGATGGAGCTCCTTATGGATCCACCTTATATACCCTAACACTGGTAATTAAGGTTCATGTGAGTTCTGAGGAGCTCAACTTTCAACCCAGAACATTAATATTTTCTAGAGTAGAAGTAGACCTGGGAGCCAGGTGGTGGTGGCACCTGCCTTTAATCCTAGCACTCAGAAGGCAGAGGCAGGCAGATCTCTTGAGTTCCAGGCCAGTCTTCCAGGGATACATAAAGAAACTCTGTCTTAGGGGGGCGGGTGGTGACTGAAGTAGACCTGGGAAATAAGTAGCCAGTGCTTCCATCCCCCAGATCTGTTTATGTGTGAGTGTACTTGTTCTTGTTTTTGTTGTTTTGTTTTTAGAAACAGGGTCTCATATAACCCAGACTGGCTTTGAATCTGAATATAACCATAACTTCTGATCCTCTTGTCTATACCTCCAAATGCTGAGATTTCAAGCATGCATGAGTCACTATTTTTATTTAAAAAAAAGGAAAAGAAAGACGCCACACAACAATATAAATTTAAATAATATAATAAAATATAAATAATAAATAATACCACTTTCTGTTACCAAAGTACTCACAACAAATTTAACTTGTAATGGTTTGGTTTGGTTTGGTTTGGTGTGTGACAGGGTATTTGTGTCCTGGAACTTGCTGTGTAGACCAGGCTGGCTTCACATTTATAGAGATCTGCCTGCCTGTGCCTCCTAGGGCTGAGATTAAAGGCATTCCCCACCATACCCCTTGTTGTTGTTGTTGTTGTTGTTTTTACTTTTTATATTAAATGAAATCTAAGTGACTTGCATGTAAATTTAAAAATACAATTGATCCTATTCTATGACTAATTCAGAAATCCCTGCCTTGTTTAATGTATTCTTTAACATATTAAAGAAACCCCAGAGAAGGCACCAAAATTAATAGATGTCACATTAACAAATGAAAACACTGACTTTCTCTTGTATTAATTTGACTAAGAACAAGCCTAAATTTGAATTCTCCACTTCTTTCCCCGTGTCTTCTGAAAGTCTGTAGTCTGTAGTTACTGGTCTGTCTGTAATATATCTGTTGTGTGTGTGTCTGATTTATCTGTTCCTTTTGCCTGACTATTTTGATATTTATGTCTGAATCTGTGCCTGTCCCTAACAAAGGGCTTTGCTCTGTATTTACTGAGAAGCATAGAAAACCTGATATGAGAAAGAAATGAGGGATTCTTTGCAGAAATCTCCACAGAGTTTTATGAGGGAAGAAGTTATTTCACTATCCCAGAACAACGTTCAAAACTGGAAACATGCTATCTTCCTACATCTGCATGTTGTTTGCACCATTTATGGGATATTTGTTACTAAGATTTCTTCAACCCATTGGCTGAATGATTTTCACCAAATGATTATCACAACACATGCATACACACATATATTATTCTGGGTTGAGGGGATGGAAGAGTACAAAATTTAAGATTAAAGCTACGAATTTAGTTTTGTTTGTAAAAGTCGATTACATGGGAAATCCAAAGTAGATTCCAATCAAAAAAAAAAAATCAAGCTTGCTTCAAATTTGGCTCAAATTGTGGTAGCGATCTTGTTGTGCCCAGGTCCTGAGACCCCCAAGCAAGACCACCACAGAGCCAATAGTTGATGCAAACACACAGGGGTTTATTAATTACAAGCTCGAGCTTGGGTCCGTAATCTAGCACTCCAACGAATAGGGTGGAGGAGAACAGCCCCCAGCCCTCAGGGTAAGGAATTTTTAAAGGGAAAAATGGCAAGCAGGGAGGTACAAGCCTTGGCATCTCAGGATTGGGTGAGGGTATGTAATCTTTGAATTCACTGGTTAGGGTCTGGAGGAATTTTCAACAATGGTTATCAGAACGCCACAAGGACATTTGGAGTCCACAGATGTTGTTTACCAAAGTTCCTCATTGACAGCCCACCCTGGTGGGGTCACCTTGACTGGGGCCCTGGCAGTTTGTGATTTTTCTTGGAACTATTTGTGGTTTTTACTGGAACCAGGTTCAGTCCCTGGTCAAGTCTAGTTTAAAATGGAATTCTTTCTTAAAATGGAGTCTAGCTTGCTCTCTCAGTCTTATTCTCGACGTTGGGATTAACACATGGCCTGAAATGATCGCAAGGCATACTATCAACGTGGCTACAAGGTCTAGTAACAGTCTTGACTCTTTGGAGTCAAGAGATATTTTCAAAAAAATGTATCACCACACTGTTTAATAAATGACAATAACCCTCACATACATGTACCCACACACATGTGACTATGAATACACACACACACACACACATATACTTGGATTTTTTTTTTTTTTTTTTAGTTTTTACAATCTATAATTCTTCTAAACCACAAATCTAAAATTCTTCAGTAATGATGTTGAGAGGCAATATGACTGACTGGGCTTTAAAGTATCATGATTGTCTTTGTGGGCTGTCTAGTTAAGACTGCTTTGTCAGCTTTGAAGGGTTCACAACACCCCCAAGGTCAGGCATGTCTGTACATGCCCGGCCAACTCGGCCCAGATAGCCCCAGGTCAGGATAGGCATTTCCGGTTCAAGGCGTCTGGTAACCAAGGCGACCAACCACCCGGACACATCCGCCTGGCGGACTCCAGGTCAAAATAGCCATTTCCGGGTTAAGGCGTCTCGCGTGACCGGGATCCGTGATGTCACGTAGCCACGCAAGCGCGCAGCATGGCTACCTCACCTACGTCTACCTGGACACGCCCCCGCCTTATAAAAAGCCGCCATGACTGTCCTAATCTCTCTCTCTCCTCACGTGTCTTCACCCGCGCGGTCCCTCACTCCCCCTTCTCTCTCCCTAATAAACTCTATCAGCAGATTCTGTCGTGTTTCGTGACGCTTTCTGGCAGGGTAGCAGCACGAAAATACTAACAAGCTTGACATACAAACTAGAGTTATCTGAAAGTAGAGAACCTCAACTAAGAAATTGCCTCCATAAGATCATGCTGTGGGCCAACCTGTAGACTATTTTCATAATTAGTGATTGATGGAGGAGGACCCAGCCTATTGTGAGTGATACCATCCCTGGGCTAGTGGTCCCTGGTTCTATAAGCAAGGCAGGGGAAGCAAGCCAGTAAGCAACACTCCTCCATGGTCTCCGCATCAGCTCCTGCCTCCAGGATCCTGCCCTGTTTGAATTCCTGTCCTGACTTCCTTCAGTGATGAACAGTGATGTGGATATATAAGCTGAATAAACCCTTTCCTCTCCAACTGGCTTTTTGTCATGGTGTTTTGTCACAGCAATAGAAACCCCAACTAAGACACCTAAACTGGAGTTTTTTTCTTGGCTGCCTTTTGATATCTAGTTAAAAGCTGAATAACAAGGTGTATCTCTGAAACGTTAGCCTATATTTTCATTCCATACTGTTTCCTTAATCTATTTTAGCTATATTTTAGGTGTCTATTTCCTTGCCTTAGTGAAGTGATGAAACTTTCATCAAGGAAGAAAGGAAACTTTGTATAGTAACCCTTCCACCCCCTAACACATTCAAAGAATAGAAGGAAGGATCTCAACACAAGCAGCAAACCCTGTCACCAAGCACTGCTCCCAAGCAGGTGATAAGGTCTCTGGGAAATGGTGGAGTTGGATAGGCAGGAGTTTGAGGACATGACTGGTCTAGGAAGGTGGGAGTTTGAATGCATGGTGAGTGCAGTGAGACAGGAGTTTTAGACTTGGGTTTCCAGCTTACCACATTTGTTCATGCCCCAAGTTTAGAATGAATCACAGAAGGTATAGAAGTGAAGGCCCATTCACCCAGGACACTGGGCATCTCACAGCCTTTAGTACATTGGCCATATATAAAAGTCCAGAATATTTTAATCATACTGGAGATGGGTCATCTGTGGTGGTTTGAATGGGAATAGCCCCCATAGGCTCACATATTTCAATGCTTGGCATTAGGGAGTGGCTTGATATTAGGGAGTGGCACTATTAGGATGTGTGGCCTTGTTGGAGGAAGTAGGTCACTGGCAGTGGGCTTTGGGGTTTCAAATGTTCAAGCCAGGTCCAATGTCTCTCTTTTTCTGCTGCCTGCAAGATCCAGATGCAGAAATCTCAGCCCCTCCAGCACCATGTCTGCCTGAATGCCACCATGCTTGTAGCCATTCTGGCAATGAACTCAACCTCTGAATTGTAAACAAGCCCCAATTAAGTGCTTTCCTTTATAGAGTTGCCATGGTCATGGTGTCTCTTCACAGTAATAGAACATTGATAAGATGTCATCTGACACTATAAAACAAGTTAAACTCTCCATAGAATGTTAAGACTAGAGTCATAATTAACTAGAAATAAGTAAGATATTCTAGGTGTTTGTTTGGGACCTGCAGCTCCTGCATGGTCTGGGAAGCCTCAGTCCTGTCTCTCCAAACCCCACCCACTGAGAGAATCTCCTAACAAAGGGAAGACACCAAAGAAGCCAGTTCCACATTCTTGGCTGTCTGAAGTTGAAGTCTGAATGTCCCCTGAAGTTGCCAGCAGCCCAAGTCCCTGCCTAAAGCACTCAGCTTTTGACCATACTTGGGCACAACTCCAGCTTGTGTCACACATCACTCCTTGCCTACAAGCTATATAATCTCCCCTGCTTTAGTTCCAGCTTGTGGCTTCTCCAGTCTTGATGTCTATCTAGTACTGCAGAACCAACCTGGGAGTTGCTTTCCTCAAATAAACCTGTTCTACTTTTTCAATTTGGTTTGATCTGGCTTACTGCACCATTACTACATTACTTACTGTACTATTATTGGGCTACAGAATATCTATTACTGGGGTGATCACGTTTTCTTTTTTGTTTTTGTTGGTATTTGTTTGTTTGTTTGATTTTGACCCAGTGCCTCTGTATCCCAGGCTGGCTGCCAGCTACCTGTGAAGACAAAGATGACCTTGAACTTCTGATCCTCCTGCCACTGCCATTTAAATGCTGGAATTACAAACATGTACTGCTACACCCAGATTATTCTTGTTAAGGATGGAACCCAGGGCCTCTTTCAGAGTAGGCAAAGAAGCTCAGCTGTGCTACACCCACAACCTGAACCATCTCATTTTCTAAACAAGGTGTAAGGATAGACACCTGAGACTGCCCTCTGACCTCCACAAGATCACTGTACATAACATGCATGCACCTACAGTCACACACATACAAACACACCAAAAGAATTTTTAAGTGCTCTTGAGTATTTGAGTATTCAGGACTCCTCTCATTCTCAGGAATCTTGCTTACTTCATCCTTAAAATTTTAATCCCTCTGCTAAAGTGTGGGGCGTTTACCCACCACCCCCACAGCTTCCCAGAGTTTTCTTGAGTGTGAGCAGCAGGAAATATTAGATAGAAAGATTTATTGCGGAGAATATCACGGAGATAAACAGATAGAAAATAAAGGATAGCCTCGAAAGGGCCTGGAACCTTTTCCAACGGGCCCGACTGTCTCTGCCCCAGGGTTTTTATAGAGACGCCAAGGGGGTGGAGCAAATGACCTCCTCCCCCAACACAGCCAAGTGCAGACCATCTCAGACACCTGCACTCAGGCCCGTGGTCCTAATCATCCTCTATGTGGATCTGCTGGGCAAAGCCACGAGGAACCCGAGAACGGCCCCCCACACTAAAGAACAAACAAACTTTCCAGTGGACAGACATTTTCATTTTTTTGTCATCACTTTCATATTTAGTTATAATCTGGGTATAAATCTGTAGGGCCCTGGCTCCCCATATTGAGTAAACTGTTGCCTGCTTGCCGACCTTGACCAGATGTCCTCCCTATGCTGATTCCCTACCGGTCTCCTTCTTCCTGAACACTCACCAGAGGTTCTTTGTTTGTGTATCCTGCATTTGGTGTAAACAGCTTAGATGCAAGAATGTAGAACATTGGGTAGCAAACTTCTGCCCTCTGAGGTTCCTCCATTGTGCTGTAAGCCTGTGTTTAAGGTTTCCTCCCTCCTTCAATAAAGGGCATTTGGCATTCTGCTGTGGCAGATGACTCGCTGTTTCTTGTCTTTATTTTTTAATCCACAGCCCCTCACTCAGACATGGTGAATGGGTGGTGGTAGCGCGGGTGCTACCGCAACATAAATCTCTTAAGTCCACAATTTAAAACTATTACTAGAGTCAAGAGTTTTAAATTTGTCTGTTTGTTTGCTGTTTTGGGGTTCTCTCTCTCTCTCTCTCTCTCTCTCTGTCCAGAATCTACAATGTAACCCAGATTAGGCCTGGCTTGGAGGCACATGCCTTTAATCCCAGTACTCAGGAGGCAGAAGCAGGAGGATCTCTGTTAGTTCAAGACCAGCCAGGTGTATATAGTGAGACCCTGCCTCAAAATAAACAACCAAGTCAGTTTGACTGTACATTTACAATCCTCCTGTCTCAGCTTGATCATTGGTGTGTGCACCATACCCCACAGTCTTTAAAGAATTCTTTCCTAACCAGTAAGAGAATCAGTAGTAAACAGGAAACAAAACCTACAACATGACTGAAATTTTTTTCAGTCTAGAAACATTAACAGTAAAAATAAAAGTCATGCCAGGTGTGGTGGCACACCTTTATGATCACAACAGATGTAGGATGAGGAAGGAGAATTATTTGTCAAAGGCCAGCCAGGGCTATACCTCAAGACTATTTCAAAACTTGACAAGTAAATAAAAAGAAGTTATAGGTTGGAAGTGTAATTCAATAATAAATTCACCTGTCTAGTATTGCAAGGTCTTTGTTCTGGTCCCCAGAACTGTCTAAATAAATAAAAAAATGAAAAAGAAAAAAGATAAAACAACTGCATACT
Organism: Peromyscus aztecus; assembly: GCA_902168405.1. Taxonomy (NCBI): domain Eukaryota; kingdom Metazoa; phylum Chordata; class Mammalia; order Rodentia; family Cricetidae; genus Peromyscus; species Peromyscus aztecus. The sequence goes on along the minus strand of CABHPQ010137364.1, from coordinate 31,838 downwards.
TCATAAATCTCTGTGTATGTTGCTATGTGACTAGCAACTTAAGTACTAGTTGGGCTGTTAAGTACAGGTTGGGCTGGCAAGATGACTCAGCTGGTAAAGGGTCTTGCTGTACAGGTTAGCCACCTGAGTTCACTCTCTGGAACCAAGTAAAAATAGAAGGGAAGAACTCCAAGGAGGTTTCCTCTGATTTCCATGCATATATACTATTGAATGCATGACACACACAATAATAATAAAATGAAATCTCAGTTTGGTGGTACATTATTTCAGCACTCAAGAATCGGAGACTAGCCTAAACTATACTTCAAGATTATCGGAAAAAAAAAAAAAAAAAAAAAAAAAACAAATAAACCAAAGACCAAATTTGCAGCTCAAGGATAGAGCACTTGCAGTATTCATGATCTATTTGGTTCAAAACTCATCACCATAAAAATATACTGTGTACATATATTAACAGTCTATTAGTACACATGCTTTTGTTGTGGATTGCCTCTGCCTCATGAGTGTCAGGTTTAAAGTCTAAATTTTGCTAGCTGAATGATGGTTTAAAAAAATAACAAGACAAGACTTGGTGGCCCACTCCTTTTATTCCAGCAAGTGGGAGGCAGAGGCAGAGGCAGGTGTATCTCTGTGAGTTTGAGGCTACTTTAGTCTACAGATCAAGTTCCAGGCCAGTCATGGCTATATACATATGAGACCCTGTCTCAATAAAGCAAAAAATACAAAAACTAAACAACTGACTTGTTAACAAGTTGGGTTGTGATTATGGGCATTCAAGATATAAATGTATCTAGGAGAATAAAAGAAGGTATCATGTAGTCATTGAGAGCACTTCTGTCTGTATAAGTTATGTACAATTGTAAAATAATTTCAAACTCCACTTTTTAGATAATGTTAATTACAAAGGGATTAGGTGGGAAATGACACTGTCTTATCAGTCATTTCAGTTTCTATTTTTACATATGTCTAGAGAGTATTTTTAAAGAATCTCTTATAATTAGTCATGTTCTGTGGAAGTAAGCACACAAGTTCAGTGATGTTTAAGCATAGGGCTATTGATCTGCATTTTTAATGAACATGCCACTTAATAAAAATAAAACCTGAATAAAATCACTGACCCTTATCCTCTGATTCTCAGGAACCCATTAACAATCACTATTCTAATTATTTTACTTTTCTTTTTTGTTGTTGTTTGTTTTTTGAGATGTGAACTTATGGCTCAAACTGATTTTGGACTTGCTATGTAGTTGAAGATTTCCTTGAACTTCTAATCATCTTGCCTCCATTTCCCACATTCTGAGATTACAGGCATATTCTACATGCCCAGCTATAAAATTCTATACTTTCACTTGGTTGTTTGATCCTCTTACCTCTACTTGCTGATGGATGAGATTACAGCATGTACCATTAAGTCCCTTTGGAATGACTAAAACCTCATCATATTTGCTTGCATACTTGAGGCAGGCAAGCATGGAGAGTAGTTTACAACCTGGGACTTTACTTGGTTTGGACTTATACACATACTTGTAGCTGAAGTTTTCCTGGTCCTGCTTGGCCCATGGTCAGGACAAATCTCTCTCACCCGCCAGTCCCGCAGCCAAGTAAACACACAGAGACTTATATTACTTAAACTGTTTGGCCTAATGGCTCAGGCTTCTTGCTAGCTAGATCCTACATCTTAAATTAACCCATTTCTATAAATCTACACCTTGCCACATGGCTTGTGGCTTACCGGTATCTTACATGTTGCTTTTCATGGCGGCGGCTGGCAGTGTCTCCTCACTCAGCCTTCCACTTCCCAGCATTCTCCTCTCTCTTTGTCCTGCCTATACTTCCTGCCTGGCTACTGGCCAATCAGCACTTTATTTATTAATCAATCAGAGCAACACATTCACAGCATAGAGAACATCCCACAGCACTTCCCCATTCTTTTTTTTTTCAAAAAGGAAGGTTTTAACTTTCACATAGTAAATTACATATAACAAAAGTTACCAAACAAGAATTACAGTTATAATATCTAGTCTATTTATAATATCTAGTCTATTTGTATTTGGCAAAATTAAAGAAGAAATTCTATCTATCTTATATTTGTGAGTCTAAGGTTTCATATCTAACTTATCTTTTATCATGACTAAGGAAATTATAACTATCTAGTCTTCAACTACATCAAAGACCTCAGAAGGATGTAATATTACCTAAGAAATGAGAGAAGGACACAAGCAACTTTTGGAAGTCTTGCAAGAGTAGACAGAGACAGCTGGCAGCCTGGACAGTCATCCAAATTTCCTCTGTAAAGTTAGGGCACCTGTCTTCAGCCCACAGGCCTAGAGTCTCTCAGTCACTTTTCTCTGTGTCCTGTAGAATGTCTGGCAGTTTCTTTTGCAAAGCAGGAACCTGAAGGACCATTTTGCCAAGCAAATTTCAGTGGTCACCTTTCTATGGGTCCTGCATGTCCAGTCAATCATGCAGTCCAGGCAAGAACAGTTTCTTGCCCAAATGGCTATTTTTGTCAAGAAGATAAACTCAATATAGAGTATTTTTGATGCCCATCCTCCTCTCTGAAGTAAATCAGTGCTGCCAAGAGCAGATGTGTCTCACTGTCCAGAAAGTCTAAGTTTTTAAAACACTTTAAATGCCATATTCTGTAGGTCTTTGAAGTGTTTGAAGATTATCTATTGATCTGAAATATACCTACGTATACCTAGAAAACTTAACTAATATGGCTACAAGTTTGACTATCATAGAAGACTAATTATTAGTCTGTATTTCTTAATTATTCATTACAATTTTAAATGAGTTACATAAACATAATACCTAAAACAAGAGTAGAAATATACATACAGTGTAACAAAATTAAGGTTAAACTTGTATCAATAAACTAAAATCCATAGCAATGTAAAACATTTTTAAACAAGTTGTTACTCTTTAAAAGTAGGTTCAATAATCTACCCTTTCATCCTGTCTATATCTATACTATCCCCTTTTCTTCTTTAGAAAGAGATCACATTTTTAATCAACTTGCTTTAAATAAAAATATTGGTTTTGCTCTGTCCCACACCAGAGGACTCTTCTGATATGGGACAGAAAAATCTCTCAACATTTTTTTTTTTTTTAGCAATATGCTTGTGTTTAGAGAAGGAGTGAGCCGATTCCATCTCCAAAGCCAGCTTAGTATAGTGTAGGTGGGATAAGGAGAGAGGAGAATGTGGGAGGTGGAAGACTGAGTGAGGAGACACTGCCAGCCACTGCCATAAGAAGTGAGATGTAAAGTGCCGGTAAGCCACGAGCCACGTGGCAATGTACAGATTAATAGAAATGGGTTAATTTAAGAACTAGATAGCAAGAAGCCTGAGCCAATAGGCTAAACCGTTTAAATAATATAAACATCTGTGTGTTTGAGTCTGATTGGCTGCCGGCCCGGGTGGGACTAGAGATAGCTCCAGCTACGCATACTCCTTTCTAATATTGTACTTACTATTTTGAGAGCCTTACCTACAAGTTGTATGCACACATATACCTCTCTAAATAATGCATCTAGCAACATGTTAGCAACCTAGAATCTCAACCTGCATCAAGCTGCCTGTACATCCATCTCTGAACAGTGTGTTACACTGCTCCTCCCTTTAATGGCCATCAAACATGGACACATTTTGTTTGCAGCAATTAAAAATAGATACAGGACTGTACAAAGCAATTGTGAGTACCCATCTTTTATAATCATGCTAACAAATATATGGTGCAAGACTTAAAAACAGGCTAGGTGTGGTGGTGCATGTGTTCAATTCCAACACTCAGGAGGCAGAGGCAGAGGCAGGCCTTTATGTGTTTAAGGTCAGGCTGGGCTACATAGTGAGTTTCAGGTCAGCCAGAGTTATATCATAAACCCCCTATCTCAAAAATAAACATATAGACCAGACTATCTTCACATTTATACCAGTCCTTGTAGTCTGATTTTTCTTTGGGCTGCCAGCTCCCAAATAATGACATAGTGACTTCTTATTAAGAAAGCTTGGCCTTGGCTTAGGCTTGTCCCACTAGCTCTTACAATTTAAATTAACCCATTTATTTTAATCCATATTTTGCCTTGTGGCTTTTTACCTTTCATTCATTTTGTATGTCCAACTCCCTCTAGGTCTCATTGGTGTCTCTCTACATCTATATTATCTCCTGCTATTTCCTCTCTCTGTACCTGGAAGTCCTACCTATACTTCCTGCCTAGCTATTGGCTGTTCAGCTTTTTATTACACCAATCACAGGAATACTTTTTCACACGGTGTACAAATATCCCACGACATGTACTTACCTCCTAACTCCGGTAAGACACCTTTGAATCCCAAGGCTTCTTTAATCCTTTCTTACCCATACTGTAACATAGTTATCATTGTGTTATAAAGTGTTGAAATTATAACATGTTGGAGAGTTAATATTAGTATTTAAAAACTGGAATAAAAACATTTGTGCTTGCCAGTAGCTATGGACATAAAGTGAAATTGGGAACATGTGGTGAATTAAAAGAAAACAAAATAGCCAGGTATGATGGCACATACTTTAATCCTAGCACTTGAGATGCAGAAGCAGGCAGATCTCTGACTTCTGGGCTAGATGAAACTACATAGTGAGACACTGTTTCAAATAAAATAAAATCAAAATAGAAATAGTTTTGGAATTTGTTGTTACTGAATAAATTCTGGCATTATAGAAAGTCACAAATGTGTCTGTCTGTTTCCTGACATAGCTTACTCTCAATGCTAAATAATCCTCTTTCATATATAAGTTACCCAAGTGTTCTGACATAGCAACAGAAAATGAACAAAGGCCATGTATTGATTATCATCTTCAAAATTTAGCATTCTCATCCACAATTGATGTAGAGACTGTTCATTTAGTTCATATTGCTGCTCTCTAATTTTTATTCTTTTGAATTTCCTGCTTCTATCATATCTTTCTTTATTTATTCAGTTGTTCTCATTCTGCAGCTATGGCTGGCCTAGAACTCACTAAGTATCTCAGACTGACCTTGAGCTCATGGCAAACCTGCCTTAACCTCCCAAGTGCTGGGATTATAGGCTTGAGCATGATGCCTGACCTACCAGTATTATCTTTATAAATATCTACACAAGCAACCTTTCCTGCTCTATGGAGCATCACCTCTCTTGCCTCCCACTCTGTAAGTTGACAGCATTCATTTTCCCACCTCCTCCTGGTCTCTCTTCTCACCTTCCAGTCTCTGCAGTTCTCAATGTCAATGTTACTTTATTATTTATGATGAGATTATAATTAAATTAGAATTGTTCTTCAATCTGAGACTTTATATTGACAATAAAGATTTAATGAGAAGTCTTATTGTAGAATGTGAATCCTGTAGTTTGTAATACAAGCATGCATAAATTTTGCAGCAAATTATGCATAACATATATTAGTGTATTTAAATGGTCTTTTAAAATTAGCTATTACTCCTTCATTTAGACCTGGTGAAAACTTTAGGCAGCTGGGTTTATTCCGTGTAGACTTGCCTTCTGTGATAGTTCTGTCAACTTTTGATAATTTCTACTACAGACCAGGCTAACATGAAATCTATAGAGATTTACCTGCCTCTGCCTTGTGAGCTCTGGGATTAAAGGAACTTACCACTATGACCAGTCACCCTTCACTCTATTATCCATCTTGCTTCTTGCTTCATGTATCAGATGCCATCTGTTAATAGAAACTCTGATCTTTAATCCCAACACTCATGAGGCAGAAGCAGGTAGATGTCCTAAGGCTAAAGTTAATCAGGACAGTCCAGGCTTCACAGTGGTACTGTGTCTCAAACAAATTGGAGTTCATGGGATATTTTTTTAAAGGATAAGTAGGGTAGATGTGGGAGGAGTTGAGAGAGAAGTTGGGGGTGAATATGACAAAAATAAATTGTATGAAACTCTCAAAGAATTAATAAAATATTACATGAAAAGGAACAAACAAAAGAATCATTTGAAAGATTAAGGGAATTAATTTATACTTTTGGTAGATATTCTGATCCTTTTATGTAATTATAAGCTACTTTTAAAATAAAGTTTGAGTGGTAAAAATTTATGTTCAAGAGTGAAATAAAGAATTACTCCAATATGATATTAAAGATTAGGTCAGAAATATTGAATAAAGGAATCTGTTCCCATTTAAAATACATATATTTATAGATAAGAATCCAATGTAACAGTTGCTAAATCATTTATATTCTTTGCATTTTAAACTAATACAGTTTTTCTTCAACTAACTTAGCCATACATGGCTGGGGATATGGCTCAGTGGGTGACATGTATGCTTCACAAGTATCTGAGTTAGAATCTCCAGAGCCCATGTGAAACCAGACATGGTAGCACAGATCTGTGATCTTAGCACTCCAACAATTCCTGTTATAGGTAACAAATTCCAGTGTGGAGAAGACAGAAGCACAGCGAGTCCTTGATCCTCACATCTTTCCTTGGTCTTCTCACTTCTTCAGACAAGAAAGTGAGCCTTGACACTTGGATACCTGCCAAGTGACAAGCTAGGAAAAGCCAAGATTGACATTGAACTCCTGTTCCTCCTACCTCCATCCCCCAAGCATTGGCACATGCACCACTGCACCTTCTTCTATGTTAGCTTATCTATTGATATCATTGTTCAGGTTGTCACGTAAGCAGCGATATTGAGGAATTGTTGACATAGTGAAACTGGGAGTATGAAATTGATATTATAATGGATCAATATGCTTGTGTAGGAAATATTAAGCTACACAAAGCAGAATTTAGCTAAAAGATCTCAAGGATGTGTTAGTAATGTATACTAACCAGATTTGGTAGAAGCTTTAGGAAGGAAAAATATGCACCTCTATCATAATTAGAGATTAGGTCTGCTGAAAATATGTTTTTGTTACAATTTATTCACTAGGATTTCTTCTAATGGGGCACAACTCTCATAACAAAAGAGACAGCTGTGGCTCACAGTTGGTCATTAGGACCATCCCCATGTCAACATGACTATTTTCAGGAGCTGGGAAACAAAGGATTGAGGGTTTATTGTGTACTGGGTACGGATTTTGGGTTTTTTTTTTAAGATTTATTTATTTGTTTATTATGTATACAGTGTTCTGCCTACATGCATGCTTGCAGGCCAGAAGGGGGCACCAGACCAGATCTCATTACGGATGGTTGTGAGGCACCATGTGGTTGCTGAAAATTGAACTCAGGACCTCTGGAAGAACAGTCAGTGCTCTTAACCGCTGAGCCATCTCTCCAGCCCTGTTTTTTTTTTTTTTTTGAGACAAAGTCTCACTATACAGTTATGGCTGTCCTGAAATTTACTATGTATACAAGGCTGGCCTTGAACTCACAGAAATCCTCCTGCCCTTCCCTCCTGAGTTCTGAGATTAAAAGCAAGAGCATCATGGCTAGCTGGGTGCAGAATTTTAATTTGTGACAAAACTATTCTGGAAATGGATGGTAGGGTGGCTTGCATAGCAATGTGGCTGTGTTTAATATATGTATAATATGGAATTTATAAATGATTGAGATGGTACATTTGATAAGTATATTTTGAAATAAGAAATATAAGTACACATATGTTCAAATACCTAGTAAATTTTTCTTTGAGTGCTACAATTACACAGAGACAGACTTGTAAAGAATGAAAATGGGCTCTTATACAATATCAGTTTTCTAATGATGAAGAAGGAATATCATTGACAGCTATAGTTATTTGAATAGATGTAGCTGGATTTTTCTTTGGGCTGCCAGCTCACAAAAATGACACAGAGACTTATTATTAATTATGAAACTCTGCCTCTATCTTAGGTTTGTTTGTAACAAGCTCTTATAATTTAAATTAACCCATTTCTATTCATCTATGTACTGCTATGTGGCTCATTCTTTTATCTCTCCTCCTGCATGTCTTGCTCCCTGTGCTTTTCTCTTTCCTGAGACCTGTCTGTCCTCATAAGTCCTGCCTAACCTCTTCCTGCCTAGTTATTGACCATTCTGCTCTTTATTAAATCCATCATAGTGATACATCTTCACACAGTGTAAAGGAATATTCCACAACATTTCCTCCTTTTTGTCTAAATAAAAGGATAGGTTTTAACTCTAACATAATAAAACTATAAACAATAAAACAATTATCAGGTAAGAAGTACATTCACAATGTCCAGTTCATTTGTATTTGGCAAATTCAGAGAAAGTATTCACTCCATTATCTCTTGATGAGTTCAAAATTTTGTACCTTACTTTCTATCATGACTAAGAGAAGCTGTAACTATAACTATCTAATATTCAACCCCATCAGAGACATGAGAAGGATATAGTATTACCTGAGTAAAGAGGAGGTGCAGCGTAAACATCTTCCAAAACTAAGAAATGACAAAGACATCTGGCTGCCTAGACAGTCACATAAAGTACCTCTGTAACATTGGGGCATCTATCTTTGGCCTATAAGTCTACAATATCTGAGAGACCTTTCTGTGAAGCAAGAATTTTTGAAGGACTGTCCTACCCTGTCTTGGCAAATTTCAGTAGTTACTTTTTTTTGTCCTGTTTGTTCAGTTGGACAGCACATTGTCAGCAGTCAAGGCAAGTGCATTTTCTTGACTGAACGGTTAGCTTTTGCCACAAAGAAAGCAAACTCCATATGGATGTTCTTTGATGACTATCATCCTTTTTTGAAGTAAATTGATCTGTCAGAAGCAGCTATGTCTCAATGTTATGAAAAGCCTTATGTTATTATAATATTTTAAATATTATATTCTGTAGGTCTTTGAAGTATTTGAAGATCACCAATCTATTTAAAATATATCTCTATATACCTTGAAAACATACCCGACTATAAGCTTGATTGTTATAGATGACTAACTATTAACCTGTATTTCTTTATTATCCTAAAGAGTTTTTGAGGACTAAAACTTTACATTACATTTTTAAATGGGCTGCATAGGTACAATTACCTTAAATAAGAGTAGAAACATGTATACAATAAAACAAAAGAACCTTAAATAATATGTATCAAAATACAAAACTCCATACCAATGTAAAATATTTGAGACCAGTGGTTGTTCAAAAGTAGACTCAATAATCCACCTTTTCATCACATTATTTCTATAGTATATTTCCCCTGTTCCCTTCAGAAAGAGATTGTTGAATCTAATCTCATTTGTTTAGCTTTCTCCTTGACCATGACCAATAACAGTTTGTAACCAACCCCCTAAATGATGACAAACATCCATAATCCACCGAATGACATTTTGTGAATGGGCATCATGTTCTCTAGACTGCTTCCTGCTATCTGGGGGCAATGTCATCTTTGGGTCCCTGAGAAAATTAGGATGATAGTCAAGTCCTGGGAGAGTTAGTTGTAACATTTGTTATACAGTCTTTGTGACATGGGAAAATGCAAGGCTTATCTGCAGTCCTGACTAGAATAGTCTGTGAGGTTGAACCATCTCAGCCAACAGCCTTGAAACTGTTCTGGATGCAGAACTCTGAGGAAACAGCAACAGAGGCTCTCTGAGAGGCTGGATCATCTGGGTCACATGTTTTCATTGGTATCTGGTCCCCTTGCTCTAAAAACACACCAACTTTCAAAGGTAACGTATGTATTAACACAAGTATAAACTGTGCTTTATATACAAACCAGTCAAAGATGATTTTTTTATTTTATGTTTGAATAGGTAAAATATACATCCCCCGTCTTGTAGTTATTTTTAGGTTTATTTCTTTATATCTATAGCTAGGACTTCCAGGCGTTTCACCCTGATCAAATCTGATCTCTATCAACTTGAAATGAATCCACAGCTGTTTGTTTTCTGTGGAACCAAAAGCATAACCTCTTCCCCCAAGGAAACATTTTTTTATTTCCATTTTGAAGTTAAGACATCTTAAAAATATGCAGGTTGGTTTAATTTAGCAGTTTCCACAATCCAATATCTCTCAGCAGTTATTGTTCACTCACTAGCAATCAAACAATTTAAAGTTAACAAGGCACCATCTAGGATCCAGACTCTATGTATTTTGCATTTGTACATGGCTTATCCTTTTTGTATTATTTTACTCTCTGCTTAAAGATTTTATCTTATTATTTACAATGTACTTATTTTTTCTATGACTGTCTATACCCTTTTTTTTTTCTTTTTTAGCCTACATACTGTAACCTGTTAGAGGTTTTTGTTTGTTTGTTTGTTTTTTCTAATCTACATTTATTGAGCATCTGCAGCATTCTCTGATCACATGAGACAAATCTTAAACTGCTATGTCAGCGGCCATGGAGCTCAGCTTAGCACACAGCACTGGTGGCTGGCTTTAACCCACAGGCAGTGGCCATTAGCTGGGTCTCTGTATGCCACCAAGCCTACATGAGACCATGGTCACCAGAAAGCCACATTTGACTCCGTGTTCTGAACTTTTTTTCTAAAGCTTTCTCAGGCCTTATGTGGATATATGTGGCTGGACCTCAGAGCCATTTGTAGCCAGATTTTACTTTGGGCCACCAGCTCACAAAAATGACATGGAGACTTACTAGTTATGAAAGCTCTGCCTATAGCATAGGCTTGTTTTTTAATTTCTATTCATCTATGTGCAGCCATGTGGCTCATGGCTTTTACCTATCCTGCAATCTTGCTCCCTCTGCATCTGGCTGGGGACTCTGCCTTTTTTCTTCCCTGAGACCTCTCTGTTCTCAGAAGTCCTGCCTAACCTCATGCTGTCTATGTATTGGCCATTCAGCTCTTTATTAAACCAATCATAGTGACACATCTTCACACAATATGAAGGAATATTCTGCAACAAATAAAAGACTGCTTATTTCTCAAAGAACAGTTATTCTCCACCTTCTATACTATGGTAGCAGTGGAGTGGAGTTATAGTTAAGTGGCAGAGTGCTTGCCTGGCATACACTGGATCTGGGCCTCATACCCCCTCTGCAGAAGCAAAACAAACCCCAGACACCTGAGCCATTTCAAAGCAAAGTTGTGTGCTGTATTTTCACAGATGTGAAGTGAGGTGTGAGTATGAGTGTATGTACACGTTTGTAAATGGGCAGAAATCCTAGGGCCTCCTATATGCTAAGCAAGCACATGCCCAACCCCAGGAAATACTTCTTAGAATCATTCAGTGACTAGTTTGCTACATCTGACCACTTTCTCTCACAAAGGTCTTTCTTCTGCTTAGACTAAGTACCATACAGTCCCATTTCTTCATTTTCAGTCTGGGATAGGTTTATTCCTCTTTCATTATATTATGCTGCTTATCATTAATTTTTTAGCAGGGTTTTTCTCTGCTGCAAAGGCTGGCCTGGAACTTGCAGCTATTCTCCTGCTTCAGCCTCATCAGTCATGGGATTATAAATATAAGCCATTAGTCCCAGTTTATTATCAATTTAGAATATACTTACAGAAAGAACTACAGAGCAACATGCCATGGAAGGTGAGCAACAATGTTTACTGTGTGGACTGTAGCTTTTTGGTTAAGATCCAGTACAGATTGTGTTAAGAGAACACAGGAAACCTTGATGTATCATGCCTGCATTCTCACTTACTGGGAGGTGGAAACAGAGGAATTGTATTTTCTATGCTATCCCAGGCAACTTATTGAAACCTTTTCTCCAAATAAAAAGTACTGTAGAGGTAGTTCAGTGATAGAGAACTTGTCTAGTGAGTTCAAGGCCCTGAGTTTAGTCTCCAGTAACACAGGCAGAAATACCAAAAACCACATTGAATGAGCAACTATGGTATGAGGCCCAGGTAAGTGTACTACACAATGATCTTATTATCAGCAATTCATTCCTCAGAATGTATCCCCTTTGATAAATGACTCAGAACTGCATGTAACAACACATAGATAATTTACCTAGTATATACTGTATAGCAATATATACACCCTAATATATGTACACAGAATCATATGTTTTTATAAATAGTAAGATATGATGGTTTTTAGCGGTGCTCTTACCCTGTGAGGAAAAGTCATGAAACACAACAGAATCCACTAACAAGAGTTTTATTAAGACAAGGAGAAAGGGACAGATGTGATCAGGCCTGCTGAAGGACACGTGTGGGAGAAGGAGGCGGGGGTACATGAGGCCTGCCTTTTTAAGGGCCAGCTTGCACCTGTGCACACGGACCCATGTGGCTACTCCATGCATGCACATGGATCACGTGGTGATGACGTGTGATTACGTGACCACACAGCACATAGGGCATGGGTTACTCAGAACGTATGACCGGGAAATGACTAGGTGGAAATGACTATGTGTCCTGCCGGGGCATGCGCAACCATGGGGGAGTGGTTGGAATTCCTATCAACATGTACTTTACTGATTTTTGTTTTGTTTTGTGACCTAGGCTGGAATTGAATTTCTAATCCTCTTGCTCAGACCTCCCAAGTGCTAGAATTACAAGCATATATAAATGCACTGGATCTTCATTAACATTATTTTGGGGGGCGGGAAAGAATTATCTGTTTTTTGTAAGTTGTTTTTGTCAGGTATTTTGCCATAACAACAAAAAAGTAACTAATATTATCAAGATTAACTACCAAAGGGAAAGTATCACAAGCAATATTAGGTCCAGCCTATATTGCTTGCTCCCAGGGTCCGCAGAAGAGTCTACCAACCAGCTGAGGATTCAAATCTGAGGGATATTCAATGAATCTAAGCACACTGAGTTCTTTAGTCCATTCACTTTATTCTTCTATGGCGATTCTATTTGCACAGTTTCTTTTCTGTTCTCTTACTTAGTTCCTCTCAGTCCTTCCTGCTCTCAGTCCCTCCTGCTCTCAGTCCCTTCTGCTGTTCTCTCATCATTCTATCTAGTTCTTTCCATCTTAGTCATCCTCATCCTTGTTCTTTTTCCATCAAGTCTCCTTTTTTCAGTGCTCTCAGAGAACCAGTATATATACCCACACAGTAATTCTTTGGTAAAGCAATGTGAGGCTTGAAGTTTTCAGGGTCTCAGAGAGAGAGAGAGGTGATAAGGACCCACACATAAAGCAATTAATCGTCAGCTTCCAATTACAACCCAAAAGGGGAGTGACTAAAGGGGAGTTCTCTGGTAGGGTCAACTAAAGGCTAAGATCAATTAGGGAATTTATGTGCTCAAACTATAATCTAGAAATGGCTAGATAGAATGTTAGGGGTCAACAAGTCACAAGAAAGCAAACTGTCTTTGGTGCCACTTTTCCCACTCATCCCAGCTGCAGCTGCTTTCTGATAGGGAGGGGGACATATGCTAGGTGGCTAAGCAACCTCTGTCAGAGCATGTAGTATTTGGTTAGTAAAAGCACTTTCACTCAGAGTAATTGCTGAGGAGAGAATCTAGGAATAGCACCTGGCTGAGGAGGAGTTAAAACTTAATTTGCACAAGAAAGAAGCTTGGCACCTATCACCTGGCTGGCCTTGTAGGCAATCTCCTTGGGTCAGTGGGAAGTAACTGCCTTAACTCAGTAACTGGCAAATGGCTAAAACATCATCCCAGGAATGTGAGCAGTAAATCTCTTAAATTAGGGTCTTGTGTAAATAACCCGGGGTGAAGGTAAGGGGTTGAGGATTCAATTGTTAGTGGTTCTTTTCTCTATCTGTGAGTGAGATGAGCTAATGTTTATCTATGTGCAGTTTTGTCCTTGGAAAAAGGTATCTTTGCTGAAATACTGTTGTCTGGAGAATGGCCCTAGCCAGATATGTGTTAATGAAAAATAAACACAGCTGGGGACAGTTGTCCAATTACCCCAAATGTATAGGGAAAGTTGTGCCCAAGATTGAGATGCAATCGTGAGATTACATGTACACATAACATGGAGATGCACAGTAAATGGGGAGACTCATAGCTGCTATTGCACAAGAAGTTTACAACAAGAGACAGCCAGTTCATTCAAAAGGCAGTAATCCCATAACACCTTGTGTGATGGTTTCCTCTAACAGAACCCTTAGTTCTGATAGGTTGACCTTCTGAACACTAGTTATCACTGCTGTATACTCTCATGGACTTTCACTACCAGCGGCTCTCAATAGGAAAGGATACTGGGAACTGACCCAGGACATATTTGACAAATGTTCTATCTCTGAGCTATATCCCCAAAGCCTTTTATTTACTATTAATTTAAAATTATTAAGTCATTCTTTTATTAATTATTTTATATATTTTATTAATTCTATGAGAATTTCATATATTCATATATTTTATTCACATCCTTTCCTCTTCCTCCTCCTCCCAACCTTCTTGTATCTACTTCCACTCCCTCAAGTTCTTTCCCCAATTCCTGCCCTCTCTTTTTGTTTTCTATAACACACTAAATCTAATTAGTGCTTTGCTGTGTGCATGGTTGTAGCCTTCTATTGTAGCATGACCAATCTAACACAGGTCATGCTGCTAAGAAAAACTGACCCTGCCCCCCCCCCAAGTCACAACCTGTCAGTAGCTCTTAACTAAGAGTAGTGGTTTCTGAGCCCCTGAATAAATAATTTATAATTTAATATTTGTTTATTTATTTATTTTGAAGCAGGTTCTTACTCTGTAGCCAAGGATGACCTTGAACATGTGGCAGTCTTCCTGCCTCAGCTCCCAAGTAGTAGGACTACAGGTGTGAGCTACTATGCTTGGTGAGGCAATTTTTAAAGAACTAAACCACTGCACTATGATGCAGGCTCCATTAGACTCAACTGAAAATCAAAATGATGTTACTTCTACTAAAAATAAAATTAAAATTAAGATGTTACCCAACATTCCAAGAAATCAGGAGAGAAGAAGAAAGCCAAAATTCCCAAACAGGCCAATTTCAATTGTCAGTAGAATGACTAGGCCTGCTTATGAGAACAGTGACCTGAAGTGGCCTGCTCTTACTCAGGTATCTCCCACTGTTCCTCTCACTGTCCTCACCAGGTATGGAAGTAACTTTGAAACCAGCTCTCCTTTGTTGTTTGATTCTGTACCCTCAACCTTCTTCTATCTATTCCTTCAGTCCAACAGAAAGACTATTCTGTTTTATAGAATGTAGTATTGGGTGACTCTAGACCAAATATAAAACTTAGTACAATCTTTAGCTTCCATTCTAATGGTGTTACCTGTAGTCCCAGCAAACACTCAAGAAACAGGAAGAACTACTGCAAATTGGAGGCCAGCCTAGAATACACATGAGTTCACGACTGGCCTGGAATATCAAGCAAAGACCTGTCAACAACAACAACAAAGCAGTCTGTAGTTGAATTGTTTAGTCCTTTAACATTTACAGAGTAGGTGTCATTACTAACATAGATATAATTAATTGATATCGACATCTGTGATCTCTGTGGGATGTGCTTCATTTCACTTATTACTTCAATTACGTTATTCACTTCCATTTTAAAGATTCCTCTAAAGAGTATTTGTGTGTAAACTGCAGTCTGTGTGATTGTTAGTAAGTTATACCCACTCAGATAGCACAAAGCAAAACCAAATTTAAAAAAGTATCAAAACATTGTCAGAATTATCACAAGGTAAGATGCCTAAGAGAAAGACAATTATTTTCTATAATGAAAGCTATTTTCATTATAGAAAATGGGCACTAGTGTGTGGGCAGTAAAATCTCACATCATGAGGTTAGATTCCAGTGTCTGAAACTAAGCTACACCTTCAGTTCAAACTATCTATCTGTCTGTCTATCTATCTATCTATTTATCTATCTATCTATCTATCTATCTATCTATCTATCTATCTATCTATCTATCTGCCTACCTATCTACTTACCTATCTACTTTTTTACTTTTTTTTTTTTTGAGTCAGGATCTCTTGTATATAAGGCTGGTTTTGAACTCTATAGCCATGGATGACCTTGAATACCTGATCCTCCTGCTTCCACATTCTGAATACTGGGATTATAGGCATGCACTCCTCTCAGACAGTTTATAATGACAACAGACTGGAAGTTTGCTGGAAAACTACTTTCATTCTTTAAATTTTTTTTTATTATATTCATTTATTGTGTATGTAGGTGGTGTTGCACCCTTGCCACAGTGAATGGAGGTCAGAGGTCAACTAGTGGATGTTATTTCTTTCATTCTGCCCTGTGGGTCCCAGGGATTGAGCTCTGGTCATCAGGCTTTGTGGTAAGTGCTTCTACTGGCTAAATCTTCTTGACAGCTCTATTTTCATGCTTTTAAGGTGTGCCAATGTATGAACTTAAGGAGTCTTTCCTTTCATATACTCATGGTGATCCACATAGTTTGAAGTAAAATGAATGTTATTGTTGTCATTTGCCAGTTGATACCTGCCATAGGAAAAGAAACATCTTAACATAATGCCAAACCCTGAAAAAATCCAAACCCAGATCGTTAAGATAGGATCTAGACTCAGAACATCAAAGTTGAGCATGGTGTGCTCTCCTGTAATCCCAGCACTCCTGGAGGCTGAGGCAGAAGGACTACTTTATTTAGTGTGGCAGAATCTCTTGTTGAACCAGGAGCTTACCAAGTAGGCCAATGTGGTGGTTTGAATAAAAATGGCCCCTATAGACTCTTAGGTAGGGATACTATTAGGAGGTGTGGCCTTGTTGAAGCAAGTGTGGCCTTGTTGGAGGAAGTGTGTCACTAGCAACATGCTTTGAGGTTTCAGATGCTCAAGCCAGGTCAGTATCACTCTCTTTCTGCTGCCTTCAGATCTGGATGTAGAACTCTCAGTTACTTTGCCAGCACCATGTCTGCCTGCATGCTACCACATGCTTCCTGCCATGAAAATGGACTAAACCTCTGAACTGCAAGCCAACCCCCAACTAAATGTTTTCCTTTATAAGAGTTGCTATGGTCATAGTGTCTCTTTATAGCAATAGAAACACTAAGATAACCAGTCTAGCCTGAGAATTTCCTGTCTGTACCTCCTGAGCAGGGAGATTACAGGCCATCATGTTCACTCTCCTTTGATGTGGGTACTGAGGATCTGAAGTCTAGTCCTCACACTTGTACAGTACATGGTTTATCTACTGAGCTAAATCCCCAGTCTTTTATTTATTTTGAGACAAGCTCTCATGTTGCCCAGGCTGGGCTCAAATGTGTATGTAGCTAAGGATGACCTTGAACTTCTGGGTGCAGCATCAGGCTAGGTTTATGTGATACTGGACATCAAACCTAAGGTTTGTGCTTACTTGGCAATCATTCTAACAACTAAACTATACCACCAGCCTTTAAAAAAGTATTACTTTTATTTATTTATTTAGTTTTAGTTTTTTGATATAGGATCCCACAATATAGTCATAGCTGGCCTATTGCTATACCTGGCTTGATATTCAATATGTAGCCCAGGCTAGGCTTGAACTTATAGCAGTCTTACCTCAACCTCCTGAGTGCTGGAGTACAGATACGTATCACCGAGCCTGGATGTTTTATGTCTTGATATCTGTGTAGCCATGTGGGCTTCGAACTCTTGATTTTTTTGCAACAGCCTTCCAGCATTGGAATTACAGTTGTGAGCCACCATGCTCTGCAGAATAACAATTTTTTTAAAAAAATAGCCTGGGAGTATAATTTAGAGCACAAATATGCACAGAGCTCCATCTCCAATGTGAAATAAAAAGAAAGCAAAAACTTTCCTGAACCAAGGCAGAATCATGGTCCTGTATTTTATGAATCATTGAAGTTGCCATTCAATAAACTGTTAATTGGCAGAGGCCCTACAATAGATAAGCAAATGGAGGCAGAGAGGCTTATTAAAACTATAGGCTGTCTTAACAAGTTCCTGATGTCAGTAAAGCAGACCTACTCCAAGTGGGAGGAAAGTGGACTGATTCATTGCAGGCAGCCTGGCACCTCTGAAGGTTAATGGACACCTGTGTGAAGATTTTTTTTTCCCAGTCCCAGCTTCTCCGGTTCCCTTTATGGCCTTACAAAAGTCATTTATATTCTCTGGGACTCTTTTTTCCCCACCTGTAAATGAAGTTTCATTTAATTCTGACTTCCTTTTTTAATAGATTATAGAATGAAGACTCTTGATTTTCATAGTGGAAAGGCTAGTCCTACAAACCAGTTTTACTGGGAGAATCCAGTATCAATGACCTGGACACTACCATGATTTCCAGAGCTCACATATTACTTTCAGACTGAGTTTAATTCCCAGAAATTAATTAGACACTTTCTCTCCTCTCTCCAACCCTACTCTAATTCTTAGTCTTAAAATATTATCTCAGCTGGATGGTGGTGGCACATGCCTTTAATCATAACACTCAGGAGGCAGAGCTAGGCGGATCTCTGTGAGTTCAAGGCCAGCCTGGTCTACAGAATAAGATCCAGGATAGGCACCAAAAAAAAAAAAAAAAAAATCTCATGACATAAATAGGAATAACTAAATTACTTGATGTAAGGTCATTTAGTATACTAAATTTATTAACAAATTAATTGTACTCAATGTTAATATTGTACAAGTTATTAAAATTTCATTACTAGTAATTTTTAAGGACAGTTTTAATTAATAAGCATTTACTATTGAACATTATGACACCCATATTTAAGCTGTAATTTCTCCTTACTTAAAATACTTTTCAGTGCTTACCAATGCCTATCTTTAACTACAAGAATGTTCGTATTAATAATATAAAAGTGATGGTAGATTTAGGAAAAGTCTTGTTTGGATTCATTTGTAGAGTCAGTGTACTTTGAGACCAGTCTGGTTGCTGTTGGTGGATTATTACCACACTTACTCCCATTTTACTGTTTAGGGGTACACTCATGTAATTGCAGTTTTTAAGGCAGAGTCTGGGCTTCTGCAGCCTCTAGGCTCAAATGCCTGTTACTAATATCCCCAGTAAGACCTGATTAAAAAAAACAGAGGTTTATTCAGTGTGTTATCACATTTGATAAGAGGAAGCAATAAAGGGATTCTGTGACTGTGAGTTCATCTTTGAAATACTGATATGAGCTTTAGGTTTATACAGAGTAAGAACTGGGTAGGAGGAGCTGGCCATGATGGCGCAAGCCTGTAACCCCAGCACTCAAGAGGCAGAGGCAGGAGGGTCCAGACAAGTTGGCCTAAATAGGAGTTACAGTCAGGAAATTGAAAGGAACTTGTAATTAAAGAGTACCTGGAAAGATAGTAGTGTGCTTGATCATTGCCTTCATTCTGGTCCTGAAAGGTCATGCTGTAAAGGTTTGCTGTTATCTCACAGTTGAGATGCAAGCTGATTCTGAAATGGTTGTTTCTGCTATAGGATGTGGCTTCCCAATTATGGATAATTGTCTTCACTTGGGTGTAGTCAGCTCTGCATGTTTATCCATTTCTCAGGGGTAGTCTGGTTCCATGTCATAAAGATTTATTTACTAGTCTTGTTTTTCTAAGTGGCTCATGAGTATGAACTAAAGTTGTGGGTGAGGGGGCAGCCACACCTGTGTTAAAGAATCTACGGAGCTAAAGGGTTACAACCTTCTGGTTTGGGAGAGTAGGAATGTTGCAGATTATTCTAGGCTCTCTTTGTCCCTTTCTGGCCAATTGCTTCTCATCTCTAAGTCTGATCTAACATCCTATGACTACTGATATTAGCTGATACCTAGCTTCTGTGGGCATTTCTGGGTTAGTGTGGTCCAAAATGAGGAATGGACAGTGGATAGTGGCAAGTAGAAAAAAAGGAGACACTTCCAAGGAAAGTGCTTCAGTGGCTGTGATTTTCTTTCTTTTTTTTTCATAGCAATGTGCTTATTTTTTTCAACATTTTATTTTCTAACATTGAGAATAAGTACACAAATTTAAAATCAGACCAAATACAAAGGCACATGGAGGCAATGTTTTAGCTATTTTTTTTTCATTTGTCAATAAGAAAGCAGGCAGACACCAGATTTCTATTTCAGTTCTATTTGTTAACTTCCCAGTTTAACTCACATTCTTTTCTGACATATACCCATATGAATTTGAGGTCACTTTTCTGAAAATGCACTAAAATTACTTATGCTTGCCTGTTAACTTTTTTAAATGCTGATGAAAGAACACTACAAACATACCACTATTGAGGCAAAATAAGAACAAAGCTCAAAAACACCAGACAAAAACCAAGTAAGAGTGAAAATGCTAATTTTATCAATCTGTTGCTCCCATCTCCACTGTACAGCCCATAGTGGCCTGCTGGAATTGCAGGCCTGCATTATCACAACCAGCTTCTCCTCTTTCAAATATTTAAATTTAGATGTCCTCAGTGTCTGAGTTTAAACTCTTCCAATGTTAAATGGAAGGCTGATATGGATGGAGTTATTGTCACCAGAGTCTAGGATGGAGGTATAAGGCAGGCTAATGGCATCACTGGGTGCTGCCCATGCACACACTCTGTTAGACCAGAGTACCCAGGCTGGCTGGGCTCAGAGGCTGGCCTGGACCTTGTAGGTCATTCTTACTTTATTGGGTTCTATTTTGTTCCATATTTGCTTGTTCCACTATTTTGTAATTAGGACAAGGTGAGAGGTTCAATTAGTCTAAGAATGCTTAGCCACACCTCAAATTGTCTTACTCAAATATTTTTATCCTTCTGAACATATTCCTAATTTCCACCTACAGTTATTTTAAAGATATACAGTAAATCAGCTGAAAAGACAGGTGGGCATGGGGCTAAGGAGTGCCACCACCCTTGGGCATGGCTCTGGTGAGTGAGTTGACCAATGGTGGTGGGCAGGACCATCTAGTGAGTCTTCTCCAGGAAGGCCTTGCAGCACCTGAGGCATTGCTGGTACACCACTTCGAAGTCAGAATCATTGCCATAATAGGGATCTTCAATGATGAGTTGTTTCTGTGGATCACAGCTCCCAAGCAACTCAATTTTAGCTTTGCAGTTTTTAACTTGATTACTTCTTCTATTCAAATCTCTCAGATTGCTTTCATCCATACATAGTATATAATCAAATGTGGCAAAGTCTTCTCTTGTAATCTGCCATGCAACATGCTTCATGGGGATGCCATATTTTCTCATGCAGCTCTGCCCACGATAGTCAGGGGGCTTCCCCACTTCACAGGTGGATGTAGCTGCACTGTCTATCCTCCAATTATCTGGAACATTTTCATCAGTTACCAATTTTCTGAAAACTACTTCTGTAATGGGTGACTGGCAAATGTTACCGAGACACACGAACAACACTGACTTGGTCCCAACTTCTGCCATCTTTTGGTCGGCTGTGATTTCCTTATCTGGCCTGTCCCTAGTCCACATTCAGGGTTGAATGGAAGAGCTTAAAAGTTTATTTATCCCTTTAGAGAATCTAGTATACTTTTGTTGATTGTTATGCGTCTTCACTAGTTGTTTTACTTTTTGGCTATACTTTTCTGCTGGGTATTTAAGATCATACATATTGCCCCGCCCCCAATGACCTTTATTTATTTATTTTTTTCAATTGTTAAAATAAGTCAAGTTTCCTCAGGAGCTATTCTTGGGGATAGAGGAAGAGCTCCTGGCTCCTGTAGTTTTCCCCTGACAGTTGTACCATCTGCTAGGATGGCTCAAGGTCTTGCTGACCATGTGACTCCCTGGAAGTACAGAGGATATATATGTATATATCTCCTACCATGTTCATCCTCCTCTTTTCAGAATGTACACTGGACCTCCATAGCCTCTTGATCAAGAGGACAGAAGACTCACTTGAGTTGCAGAATGTTTTTGTTTTTTGAGAGGTCTTCTGAAGCCCAGAAGGACTGGGTGCTTGTTGAGGATGAACATGACTTTGAGTTTCTGATACTCCTGTTTCTACCTCTGGAGTGGCTAGGATTCTAAGACTGTAGCTACCACTCCAAGTTAGGTGCTGAAGACCAAACCAGGGCCCCTGGTATGCTAGAACAGCATTCTATCAACTAAGTTACATCTGTAGGATCTGTAGAATGCTTTGAAGGGTGTCAAATCACCCCCTAGGACCTAGTTGGCCTGAGAGCAGTTCCAATTTGCCTGTTCTCTTTCTAAGATGTATATAAATGTCTCTGTGTTATTTTAACTTTATTTTATGTATACAAGTGTTTTACCTTCATGTGTGACTGTGTACCGTGTGAATGGGGTACCTGCAGAGGCTAGAAGAGGGTATCAAAAGATCATTGTTAGCTGAGATGTCTATATTGGGAATTGGGCCTGGGCCTTCTGGAAAAGTAACCAGTGCTCTTAACCACTGAGACACCTCTTCAGCCCCACAACTTCCACTCTTTGCTGCTGCCCTTTTTGAGACAAGGTATAACACAAATTGCTAAATGGTCTTATTAATAGAAAACCCAGAGCCAGATATTGGGGTGAAAGCTGAAAGATCAGAGAAGCAGAGCAAGCCAGCCACCTCTATGAAATCTTCAGTCTAAAGAGAGCGAGTTCCTGTTTCCTCATCCCTTATATACCTTTCTGTGTCCTGCCATATTACTTCCTGGGATTAAAGGCATATGTCACCACTGCCTGGCTCTGTTTCTCTCATGTAGCCTGGTGTAGCCTTGAACTCACAGAGATCCAGATGAATCTCTGCCTCCCGAGTGATAGGATTAAAGGTGTGTGCCACCACTGCCTGACCTCTATGTCTAATTTAGTGGCTGGCTCTGTCCTCTGATCCCCAGGTGAGCTTTATTGGGGTACACAATATATCACCACACAAGGTCCCACTATATGGCCCTGATCAGCCTGAAATTTAGAGATCTACCTGCATAGTGCATTCCTGCTGAGCTCCTGGTCTGGCTTCAAAGAGTAGCACCTAGCCCTAATCCTTCCTTTGTTTAGCCACACCTTTTGTTTCTCTTACCTTTTGTTTCTTTTATCAACCTATGTGAATCTTGTCTGAGAGTCAAGGATCAGCGAGTCCCCCAAGGATCAAAGGCCTATGCAAAACTTGGTTTGAGAAACCCCTGAAAACTGTGGTACCTTATAAATCAAATAATTTGCACTGGGTATTGTATCTCTGGGGGCTCCTATCAGGTTGCTTTAAAGGTATGGAAATTAACTGGCTAAACTGTAATTAGAGAGAAATAAAAATGCCCTAGGCAAAGGGATAATGCTTCAGTCCTTTGAGGCTTGACACCCCTGTAGCCATGAAAGGCTATATTCATTCTTAAGATGCCTCTGAGTCTTCCTTCCATGGAGTTGCATGAACCTGTGCTGTGACACACAGTTACAATTGGTGCCCAACATGTGGCTCGAAGAAGGAAAAGGATCTAAAGAAGGACAGAGGAGCAGGTCTTCTTAAGAACTGGAGGGAAGTGCTCTCAGGGTAAGAAGACTCCAGGATCAGCAGGGTCATGGGGAATTTAAACTCCACATATCAGGAGCAACAAAATGTACAGTTGCTAAATGCTTGTCAAAGTAAAAAGCAGTAACTGCACAATTTTTAAAGATAGAAATAAAATGGCTTCTGGGACAGGAAGTAAATAAAGGGAATAGACCTTTCTCAATAGAGAAGAGGGAAGGAAAGGAAATAAAAGGAAATTTCCCATTAGAAAAGGGAGAATTTTTTAATAAAAAATAATACTACTTGTAAGGGTTTGGTCTTTAATTACGTCATCAACCTTCGCTGGTGTCCCAGCATAAAAAGCGGGTGGGCGCTCAGTTCCTTCTCTTCTCTTCCCTTCCTTTCCGCTCCTCTCTCCCGGCGGGCCCCCTGTCTCTCTGTCTCTCTCTTTCTCTCCCTCTCTCTCTCTCTCCCTCTCAATAAAGCTCAAAAAGGTTAACCATGGCTGTGATTCTTTTACTTAGCACGCTCTTCCACCGGCTTGGCCACCGCGGGCGGTGACCAGCCAGGGGGCGCCGCCGTTTAACCAGCGCCGTGAAAGAATATAACTAACACTACTAATTCCATAAATCTACCTTATGGCTCCCCTCAAGGGAAATAGTCTCACTTGGAGTTAAGGGCTCCAATCAATGATGTCTCCTTTGGAGATATTAATTAACATTCGAGGTTTCTCAATCTTACACTGTTGCCAATGTACCCAGTCAGATTCTTTGTTGGTAACTCTCATCTCACAGAACAATAGATTTATGGAATTAGTAGCATTAATCGCTTGTCCTTTAAAACCAGATGCATGAAGCATATAAAACTTATTAGGATAATCTTGGGTATTATGGACAGCCATACTTGAAAGGTTATTTTTAGGCACTGAATTCCATTTCCCATGCAAATAGGAATTGCTTATACTCCCATGGTGTAATTGTCAATCACTTTACTTTCTTCCATTGGCTGAGCAGGACCTCAGTTGTCCTAAGAACCAAGTAGCCAAGAAGATTTATTAACCACTACAGGAATATTCTTATCTCCCCAACCTACTGCTATGTTAATTGGAGGATTGGGGATATAAACCCAATTATTATGATCCATCCCTTTTACCTGCACCTTTACCATGGAAAGCATGGTGTAGCATTCAAAGGCTTGTGAGTCATGTGAAGAATCACAAACTCTTAAGCTGTCCCCAGGTGAGAGGATTAGTTGTCTGTTGCAAAGGTCTCCTGTGTCTTGACTTCAGCAGAGGCATTCCTGCATTGGCAGCATCTTGGAGATGTCTTTTGCTCATGGCAGATTTTTATCAATTTCAATGAAATCCACAATTTATTACCTCCTGTGGAAACATAAACATAATCTTGTCCCTAACTTAACACTTTTCCTGACTACTTTGATGTTAAAATATTTATAATACATGGGCTGACTCGATTCAGCAATTCTTTCCATAACTCAATGTTGTTCTTGTTTTATTAGCATTTAAAAAAATTAAAGTTAGTAGGGTATTATGTAGTCTATCTCTGGGGTCCTTATATCCCTCTTCTGTTTAACAAACATCTCTTTTAGGGTGAGGTTAGATCTCTGAACATTTGCTTATTTTTAGCATTGGTATAGGGTACCAAAATCTCAGCTGGATCCATACCTGACAATTGACGAAGTCTTAATCTTTCCTTTATGATTAGTTTAGAAATCGAGGTTTTTAATTGTTTACTCTGTTTGTGAGTTAAGAAAATCCATTCCAAAATATAATCCTCTCTCTACATAATGAGTCCAGTAGGGGAATGATTGAAGGTAAAATGACTAAAATATACCTCTTTGTAATGTTTAATCTATCCATATAGGCATTTTGTAATTTTTGTTCTACTAGGGCTAATTTTTTTTTAACATCAGCTATTAACTGTCTTGGACTGTTTAAATCTTGGACTGAGTCACCTTGCAAACTTTGAAACAAATTAGTTAAGTCTTGAGTAGATAATCCGATTGTAGGCTGCAACCAATTAATATCACCCAATAATTTTTGAAAATCATTAAGAGTATGTAGTCAGTCTCTCCTATTCTGTACCTTCTGTGGCTGAATTCTCAGTTTACTTAATTTATAGCCTAAATAGCTAAGAGAATCTCCTCTTTGTATTTTTTTTTAGGAGAAATTTGTAATCCTCAACAAGGTAAATTTTTCTGTACTACATTAAAATAGTTTTTTTAAGGTATCTGTATCAGAAGCAGCCAATAAAATATCTTCCATATAATGATAAATAACAGACTAAAGAAATTGTTCACAAGTCATTTTCAGTGGTTGATTTACAAAATATTGACATAAAGTTGGGCTACTGACAGTGGCCCCTACTCTAAATTTAGATAGCCAAATCTTGTCCTATCTTGCCTTTGTACAACACGAATAGCACGTGACCTTCCCTTATAATTTTTTCTGATGCTCTTTCCAGTTAAACATCAATTTAAACATCCTAATTTAAACATCAGTTTATGAGCTATTTCTGAAATTGTAGGAATATTAATTTGAGGTCTCCATTGTTGTAACAAATCTCTCCCCCATAAATTCATGGCTGTATCAGCCACATACATTTAATCCATTCTACACTCTGTTTTACTTAAGATAAGGTTCCAATGCCTACAAATTGAATAGAGACTTCTTGTAAAGGCCAGTTAGGATCCCAGGATTCTTGTAAAATTGTAGATACATCCAGCATCAGAATCCAATATTCCTTCGATCTCAATCCCGTTTAATTTTACTTTTAATTTAGGCTCTTCAGCATTGGTAACTGTTTGCCAAAACATCTTTTCTCCTGTATTTCCAAAGCCTCCAGTTCTACATATCAGAGACATTTTGCATTTAAGATATGGAAGCAATAATTGAGCATTTCTATCACCAGCTTTTATTTCCATGGCTTTTTTTACATATACCATCTATAAAAGCATTAAATTCAATCTCTATAGGATTTGAAGAGGTAACTTTAGGCAATACTCTGGAGTATTTTCATAAAATCTTAAAAAGAGGATCCTTTTTTTAGATCTCAAGTACCAGATTAATGCAACTCATCAATTATTAACAATGTGGATCAAACATTTTACCTGTATTTTACTTAGTGGAAAATAATTTTGTAACATCTTTATCAGGAAGAGGTTATTTTCTATGAGTTTTTATCCTAGTAATCACATTATTTAATAAGCTAACAACCCAATCTGTTTCAGGTGTTACATTTCTATATAATTTAACCAAGAATTTCTAGAAAGCAACATAAAGAACAGAGCCAAATTTTCAGTAATGATCAACAGACAAGAGCATACCTAATATATAATTTTTTTTAGAGGAGGTGAATGTAAGTCCAATTTTTTATTTAGTTAGTTATGCAATAAACATTTATTGTGACTACCAAATTTATGGTGACTACCAAATGCCAGGCAGACAGTAATTGTCTGTAAAGAGTCAAGTCCAGAGACACATAAGTAAATAGATAATCACAAGGCCATGTTCATGATATCATATGATAGAAGTGACATAAGAGGCATTGTGAAAATCTAAAACAGTCCAGGGAAGGAAAAGTAATGCTCTCTATGAGCCAGAGATGATAAAGAATCTGAAAAATGTAGGAGATACAAGAATCAGATTGTAAAATGTTCTATTACTCACTGAAGAAGATAGCTGCTAGTGAATCCTGCCAAGTTCTGGACTCACCAGCTATGGGCATCAGTGACTGGAGAAGTCTAAACCATGACTTTTATTGGCCCAGCCTGGAGCCTAATATATAATTTAAAATTATGAATTCTGTTTCTTTAGTTTATCTACCATGAAAACCAAACATTCATCCAAACATTTATTAGACAATCAAAAGAAAAGAATATCCTCTATACAATGAATGATTAATATCTCTGGAAATTCAAACAGCATCAACTTAGCATTCTGTGGCCTGACTGCATCCTCTTTTCACCAGAAGTTGAGACCATTTAAACTTCCTCTTTCTCCCATGAAGGGACTACTAATAATGAGTTATTCCCACCATAAGGGAAAAACAGAAAACATTTCCCATGAAGGGGGTCTTTAATATTGAGTTATTCCTGCTCTGAGAGAAAATAAGAAATATTTAAACCAAAGTTAAGCAAACAGACAATAAAATTCTAAGCTCTGGGCTGCTGTTCAGGTTGCAGCAGTGAGGCCACCTATTGATTCTTTTTAATTCAGATGCTGACACTCTGTGCTTACAGGCAGAAAGGGCTCAGAATTTTAGCTATCCTGAAATTTTTATGTCAAGAAGAGGCTTTTCTTCCTCTATTACTACTGGGAAGAGGCTTTTTTCTTTCCTTTATTTTTCCATTTATGGGGCCTTTTAGGTTTTAGGCCTAGTTTTAATATTTTTCCTCCTTTTACCGGGAAAATCCTTTTTTCTTGATTAAAAAATTTTCCCTTTTCTATAGGGAAATTTCCCTTTATTTCCTTTCCTTCCCTCTTCTCTTTTGGGAAGATTTCCTTTTTTATTGTATTTCTGTCTTTAAAAATTGTGCAGTTACCACTTTTTATTTTGACAAGCATTTTAGCAACTGTACATGTTGTTGCTCCTAATATGGGGACTTTAAATTCCCCATGACCCTGCTGATCCTGGAGTCTTCTTACCCTGAGAGTGCTTCCCTCCAGTTCTTAAGATGACCCACTCCTCTGCCCTTCCTGAGATCCTTTGTGCTTCTTCAAGCCACTCATTGGGGACCAAATGTCACTCTTTGTTGAGACACGGGTGTGTGGGTTCATGCAGATCTGTGGAAAGAAGACTCAGAGACATTTTAAGAATGAATCTATCTTTTTTTTTTTTTTTTTTTTTTTTTGCACCAGGCCAAGCTCGAGGAATCCAGTCAATGAGAAAGCGGAGGGATTCTGTGGGCAGGGGATGTTGAGATCATGATGGGAAAACATGCATAGATGACCAGACACACTAATGGAAACCCATGAACTGTAGGCCAATAGCTGTGGAGCCCCCATAGGACTGGACTAGGCCCTCTGGATGTGTTAAGCAGTTGTTTAGCTTAAACTGTTTGGGGGGCCCCCAGTCAGGGGGATTGGGATCTATTCCTGGTGCATGGGCAGGCCTTTTGAAGCCCAGTGCCTAAGGTGTGACACCTTGCACAGCTTTGGTACGGGGGGGGGGGGGGGTGGGGGGGGGGGTAAGAACTGCCTCGGCTGGGTAGGCCAGGCTCTACTGACTCCCCAGGGGAGGCCTTGACTGGGGGGAGGGGGGAATGAGGGGGAAAGGCTGGGGGGTGGGAAGAGAAAAGAGAGGGGATTTGTGGTTGGTATGTAAAGTGAATAGAAAATTTCTTAATAATAATAATAATCATCATCATCATATTAAAAAAAAGAATGAATCTAGCCTTTCATGGCTGCAGGGGTGTCCAGCCTCAAAGGACTGAAGCACTTTCCCTCTGCCTAGGGCATTTTTATTTCTCTCTAATTACAGTTTAGTTAGTTAATTTCCATACCTTTGAAGCAACCTGATAGGAGCTCCCAGAGATAAAATGCCAAGTGCAAATTACTTGATTTCTCAGGTACCACAGTTTTCTGGGTTTCCTGAACCAAGTTTTGCATAGGCCTTTGATCCTTGGGGGACACTCTGATCCTTGACTCTCAGACAAGATTCACATAGGTTGATAAAAGAAACAAAAGGTAAGAGAAAGAAAAGGTGTGGTTAAACAAAAGAAGGATTAGGGCTAGGTGCTACTCTTTGGAACCATGCCAGGAGCTCTGCTGGAATGCAGCAGTATGGTATGTAAACTACTTGCCTTGTAAGATTGAGGCTCAGAGTTTAGGTCCCCATAATGCAGGTAAATGCTCGGAGGGGCATGGTAGACTGCCTGTAATCCAGAGCTGGGAGGGTGGAGACAAGGATCTCTAGGGTAAACTTTCTAGCTGAACAAGGTGTATAAGCAAGCTCTGGGTTCAGCTGAAAGACCATGCATGTATGAATAAGGTAGAAAGCGATCAAGGAAGACAGCTGATGTTAACTTCAGGCCTCCGCACACTCATGAACACATATGAATATGCATATACACATGCATAACACACACACCCATAAAAAATGCAAAAAAAAATAGCAATGAGGGCCCTGGGTATTTAACTCAGTAGGTAGAGTGCTTGCCTAATGTGGATGAAGCCCGATATTCCAACCCAGTACTGCATAAAACTGGATGTGGTAGTATGGCCACACACACACCTGTTATTCTAGCACTCAGGCGGTGGAGGAGGGAAGATCAGAAGTTCAAGGTCATTCTAGACTACACAGCAAATTTGAGGTAAGCCTGGGATAGAGAACTGGGCAATAAAGAAGCAAATACATAAATAGCATTAAAAAAAAAAGCCAAATGGGCAAAGAAGAAAGCTGGAACTTCCCTACTTCATCCCGACCTACTAAAACCAGCTAGCTACACTAATTCAGGCTGGTCCCATTGACACAGGGTGAGAGGCACTACAGAGTATGCTGAGTAACTCTGTATTTAGTAATATAATACTGAAGCACATATTCCTATGTGGAGAACATGTGACGCATGAAGTTGCATATAGAAGTATATGTAGCAGAGCAAGGAAGGAATGATTAGTTCCTGGAAAGTGGGCTGAAAAGTTTGTCTAAGGTAACATAAAAGCTCCAAATCTGTGCATAAGGACTATTGAGCTGCTAAACTTGCCCTCTATGCTTTGGCCCATTTCCTCCCATAGAAGTGCACTGTCTTTAAAAACTCTCTGCTAAAAATCAATTATCCTGTAGCCCTTATATAAGTATAAATAGGTAAAGTTAACTTAAATATGTATTTTATTAACTCCTATAGTCTAATCAATGTATCATATTTTTAATTAAAAGGTATGGATGAGAAAAAAAAGCTCTCTGCTTCTACAGCAACTATGTGTCTTTGCTTAATTCCTTGTTTGGGCACACAAGAAACTGGAACCCCTCTGGATGTCCTCTGAACCCTAATACCAATCAAAAACAGAGAGATCAGTATACCAGTGGCCTAGAGCTGCTTGCTTCAAGATATAGGTTCAGAATGTAGTTGAAGAGACAAGTATCTGAGTTCTGCCTCCTGGTAGGCCCAAAGGATGTTAAAACACATTTCCCTGGGACTCCATGCCACATGATACAGCACTGTACATAGCAGAAGAATCCTTTCCTTAGGAGTCTGAGTCTGAGTACTGATTGATCAATGTATACAAAGATTACCAACTTTGGCTTCATTGCATGTGTGTTTGTAAGTCTGTCCCTTCTCTTCATTCTCTTGGAACTGTTCCAGGACCCAAGCCACACAAGATATAGAACAGTATGTCAAGAAAAAGAGTAAAATTGGAGTAACATTGTTCTAGACACTTAAAAGAGAATCAGAGCTGTGGAGTTGACTGAGCAGTTAAGAGCACTTGCTCTTCCAGAGAACCAGGGTCTGCTCTTTCTGGTTTCTGTAGGCATCAGGCACATACATGATGTACATACATATATTCAGGCAGAATACTTATATACATAAATTAATAGAATAAACAAATAAATCTAAAAATAAAAAAACACCTAGGAGGACACTGCTAATCAGATTTGATGCATTGCAGAAGTACCTCTGAACAAGGTTGCTGACATTTCTTGCTACAGGTTGTCCTTTGAAGTGGAGCCTGATGGCACAAGCCTTTAATCTCAGCACATGGGAGGCAGAGGCAGGCAGATTTTTTTGAGTTCTAAGCCAGCTAGCTCTACATAGTGAGTTCTGGGCTGGGCAGGGCTACAGGTAGAGACTCTGTCAGAAAAAAGAAAAAGACAAAAAAAAGATAAGTTATCTTTTGAAATATTACTGAAGTTTGCTGGTTTACTAACTTTCAGTATAACAAATGCTTTCCTCAAACTAGCCAGTGATCCCACCACATCCAATTCCTTTCTTATAAAACACTTCAGCATTTGCCAGGACAGATTGTGATTCCCGGCTCATCAGTGAGCCACTAAAAATCTCCTTAAAGGTGTAAAACAAATTTAGCATGTTCCTGAACCTTGGGGCATATTTTTAAGATTGCTTGAATCTGTATTTATCCAGACTGCAATCTTAATTAGCCCCAAATTAATGCAATTTTCTTTGTTCTCAACTAGGTTGATTTTATTCTAGTTCAACAAAGGCACAGAACTCTCGTGTCTAACCACTTCTAAAGTGAGAGCTGGCTCCAAAGTTATTAGTAGCAAACCAAACAAAACCAACAGCAGACACAGAAATCAGTGCCAGAGAAGTGATGGCACAGTTGGCATGGCCAGGATAGATGTCTGAGAAAGTCAGGTGCCAGGCTGGGCTCTCACAGCCATGCGTGAAATATTTCTCATTAGTACTTGGACACTTGCATATAGGCTGCGGCATGGGCTAACAATAGATTGGAGTCTGTAGCAATTTCATAATTATAGGCTTTTAGATATATGTCCTTCCCAACTTATAGAGGAAGATTGAACCTAGGATTATTACACGAAATTAAATAGGATGGAGGAACAGAAGTCACTGACTTAGTTGTAGACTTCCACTTCACATGTGTGTGTGTGCGTTGGTGCATGCATGTATGTGTGTATGTGTGTGTCAGAACAGATAAATTATTTGTCAGTTGACTATCTCCCCCACATGAAAATAAGCTGCACACAGAGCAGGCACAGCTCATGGTGTTCTAGAGAACTGTAAGAAAA
>CABHPQ010137363.1:0-48881 GCA_902168405.1 Peromyscus aztecus | reverse complement strand
ACATGCTGCTTGTCCTGGTGGTGGCTGGCAGTGACTCCCTCCACCTTCCTGTTCTTTTTATTCTCTGTTAGTCCCACCTATACTTCCTGCCTAGCCACTGGCCAATCAGTGTTTTATTAGCAACACATTTGCCATACAGAACATCCCACAGCAAACGTGTGGCAGAATAACGTTACTCATTTCAACGGCAAAAGAAGAAAAGAAAATGATGAAAGGGCCAGGACCATTCAGCCTTCATTAGCGATTTATTCCCACTAATTTAAGGACCTCCTTTGTATAAAACTATACCACTGAAACATGCATACCACCTCTACATAGTACAACCTTAAAGGTCAAGGCTTCACCCTGTGGACCTTTGAAGGATCATTGAGTACCCAAACTAGACCACACGCCTACTGATTTCATAGAATTTTATTTTATTCCTCTCCTTGTCACCACAACAAATCTTATCCCTTAGATGAAGGACTTTAAGAAATGGTACCAAGACATGTGTTTAAC
Source organism: Peromyscus aztecus (assembly GCA_902168405.1). Classification (NCBI taxonomy): domain Eukaryota; kingdom Metazoa; phylum Chordata; class Mammalia; order Rodentia; family Cricetidae; genus Peromyscus; species Peromyscus aztecus. Next base: position 48,383 of record CABHPQ010137363.1, on the reverse strand, counting down.
TGATGTGTATCCCAAGGCTAAAGCAATAATTCAGGTGCTTTTATATTTCTATTATGTGAACCACCATATTATAACTTAAGTAACAAGGAATGATTTCCAGATATCTCATTTCTTTCAACATTATGGCCCTACCCATAGATCAAACAAGTTTTCATAGCCCTGCTATGAAAATAAGGTGGGCATCTGCACTATGTACATAACAGACAAAGTAGTCCTTCAGTTTCAAACTTCATCCCTGGATCCCAGATTATCAACGTCATTTATTTTCTATTAGGATCCTAAATTTCATCACCAGCAGCTTTTTTGGGACTCCTGAATTATTTCTACATTAGTATTCTTGCTTCTGCTCCTTGTCCTACATATCAGACAGGGATCTTTGGCTGACATAAATTTAATTATGTCATTCCATTAAACTCTCAATATATGTTGAGGTTAACAATGTCTTTTATCTTGGCACACAGTGTTATTTGATCCCACTCTTGGTCCTGAGGAAGGGTAAGAGCTTAGATACAATTCTGAATAAGTGGATGAATGACTCATGGTTAGAGATAGATTGTGGTGGTCTATAAAGAAGTAACTGGACTATAAAAGGTAAGCAATATTTGGGGGAAGAAAATCAAAACTTTACCTCATATAGAGATATGGGAAGATATATTGCTTTCTATGGCTTTACCTAATTTTCAAGTATGGTATCTTCTGGAAAACTCTTTTTACACTTGTCCAAATATTGAATAGGAAACCTTTCCATCCCCACCCCAGATTCTTCCATAATCCAGTCTGAGTTTGCAGTACACTAGTATTAGGCCACCCAGAAAACATAGCAAGCTAAGGATTTGCTACAAGGTGTTCTTAGAAATTGTATTATAATAACTATTAGAATAGGAGGTCTGACCAATCCTTTCCACAACACCCAACTAAAACAATTGTGACATGTTTATCAATAGAAAACTCACAGAATGATAATACTTAGAGTAATAAAATGTAGACATTTCATTTATCTCCCGGCTTTCTAAAGGTATTGAATGGTGCAAACTCACGTAAGATATGAAACCCTTAAGAACTAAATGCCTTGTGAACACACATCCCATGTTATTTCAGTTCAGCGTATTGCTGTAGAAACTATGCATGAGGTATGGTGATTCTAGAAAGTGACTAGATAGCGTTACCTAAGATGAAACATGCATTTTATTTCCAATGAAATAACTCCTTCCCCATCATTTAATATAGAAAAATAAAAACACATGTCCACAAAATACTATGCAAATGTTAAACAAAAAGCTCTGTTTATACTAGAAATAACCTGAATGTTATTCATAGATGAATAGACAGGATCAGTCCAAACAATGGAAAACAATGACACAATGAAAAAGAGTAAGCTATCAATGTATGTAATGTCTTAGGCGGATATCAACAATATTATGCTGCTAAGTAAAAAATCTATCAGTCTGAAAAAGAAAAATCAAAGAAGTAGTTTTGGGATCTTTGACAGGGGCAAGGTAGAGTGCAGAAGGACCTTATGAGTGAGATTTGCAGCTGGTAAGATCTTATACCCTCCTTCTTTCCATTGCTTCAGACCTTTAAAGGAGTTAGCACTTAGGAGTTATAAGCAGAAAACTTGTAGTTTATCATGTGAGGGAAAATATCATATAACACAGACACACACCCCACATGTATGTGGCAAAACATGGAGGTTCTAGAATAAGTTCTGTGACACAGAAACTAGGATTATAAATGGGACATTCTCATATGAGAACAGACCAATCTGTGTGCCCTAAATGGGTGCTGACTCTCAAGCAGCTGCTATAAAAATTACAAACCAGAAACTCTCAACAGATTTCTTTTCTACAAGTTGCTTGGACCACTAACTGCAAGATAAAGCCTCTAAAGAAAATGGGAGGGTCCAAGGACCTATCTACTAAATTCTACTGTCATTTCATGCAATTTTACTTCATTTTTCATTTTTTTGATCAGGAAGATAAGAATAGAATTAACTGATGCGTGACCCTCAGCACTCTTGAAAACTGAACCAGACACTGAGGTCTGGCCTAACTTCTGTGTGCTGGTCATTTGAATTGTTTCATGTTGTTTGTTCATAATCTCCTGCTTTTCTTCTGATTTTCATCTTTATCTCAAATATTTAATAAAATAAATTTTCCATTTTACTTTATGTACTACAAATATGTATAGTTCCTCTTGGTCCTTTATTATGTAATGTTGTTAAAACTTTTATAGATATTTTTGTTCATAGTGTTTCTAAAGCTCAAATATTTTAGAAGAAAATACAGAAGAAATTTTTTTTTTATAATCTATGACTTGGTAAATAATTTTTAAATTTAATACTAAAACTGTGATAAGAAAGGAACATTAAATAAGTTTGACCTGTTAAAGATTATAAATCTGCTTTGTTAAGAGAATTAAATACTAAATATTTGTATATCTATATTGGATAAAATATTTGCAATTTATATACCTTACACTGGGCTCGTATCTAGAGTTAAACAGAATGGTAAAACTCAGTACTTTAAAACTGCATTTAGAAATGGATAACTAATTTGGATGATTTCACTAAAGTGGGAACACTGACAGCAAATGTACCCACATTAAGTTGGTCAGTGAAACTAACTTCTGGGAACACTACAATTAAGACCAAAGTAAAAGCTGACACATAGTGACAACCATTCCTAGTGACAGCTATCAGCATAGCTTTCGAAACTAAGACCAAGAGTTGCCCAAAACAGAGTGGTCAACCTTGAAACTATATACATACACTCCAATAACAAATATAGACTTAGCAGGTTGTACACACACACACACACACATACACACACACACACACACACACACACACACATTTGCACATACACTTGCATACATACATATGTAACAATATTTTTTAAAGGTTATCTGCTAGAGGAGAGCACACAAGAGTAGTTTGGAGGAGAGTGTCTGGGAGAGGCCAGAGGGAAGAAATGGAAGGGGGAAAGTGATGTAATTATATGACAATTTAAAACATATTTTTAAAAAAGTAAGACCATAAAAATTCATGATAATGCCAAGAAACCAAATGATCCAACCAAACATTGAAAGTACGAATATGAAATGCTATAAACACACAGCAAAATGCATTCTTCTTTAAAACTGACTACGCAAATGTCAAAGAATATAACAATGCTACACTTGGATATTTATCTCAAGGAAGTGAAAAGCATATTTTCAGACAAACTCATACATAAACACTTAGAGCAGCTTTATCAATCTAGCCCAAAACTGACAATCAAGTTGTTGTTTATATGCATTAATGGTGAAAGCAAATGTGGTTCATACATACCAGAGGCTGTTGTGGATTGCTACATCTTGACTAGAGCTCTAAAATTTTTTATAATGAATATTTTTATTTTATAATTAATTTAATTTTACATATCAGCCACAGATTGCCCTGTCCTCCCTCCTCCCACCCCCCAGCTTCACCTCCCCCCAATGCATCCTACCTCCCATCCCATTCCTACCTCCTCCAAGGCAAGGTCTCCCCTGAGGATTCAGCCCCACTTGGTAGATTCAGTTGAGGCAGGTCCAGACCCCTCCTCCCTACACCAAGGCTGAGCAAAGTGTCTCACTCAGCATAGGCTCTAGGTTCCAAAAAGCCAGCTCATGCACCTAGAACAGGTCCCAGTCCCACTGCCTGGGGGCCTCCTAAACAGTTCAGGCTCATCAACTGTCTCACTTATCCAGAGGGCCTGGTCCAGTTCCATGGGGGCTTCTCAGCCATTGGTTCACAGTTCATGTGTTTCCACTAGTTTGGCTATTTTTCCCTGTGCTTTTTCCAATCATGGTCTCAATATCTCTTGCTCATAGAATTCCTCCTGTCTCTCACCAGTTGGACTCCTGGAGCTCCACCTGGGCCTTGGCCATGGATCTCTGCATCTGCTCCCACCAGTCACTGGATAAGAGTTCTATCATGACAGTTAGGGTGTTTGGCCATCTGATCACCAGAGTAGGTCATCTCAGGCACACTCTCAACCATTGCTAGTATCTATAGTGGAGGTATCTTTGTGGATTTATGGGGACCTCTCTAGCACTCTGCTTCTTCCTAGTCCCATGGGGTCTTCATTTATCATGGTGTCTCTGTTCTTGATCCAGCTGGGACCTCCAACTCCCCTAAGCTTGCTTTCCCCTGACCCTTGCCCTCTATTACCCCCCTTCACCCGGGTTTGCTCATGTAGATCTCATCCATTTCTCTGTCGCTGGGCGATCCCTGTGTCTTTCTTAGGGTCCTCTTTACTAGGTAGCCTCCCTGGAGTTGTGAGTTGCAGTCTGGTTATCCTTTGTTTTACATCTAGTTTCCACTTCAGGTTAAAATTGGAATCATTATATTATACAAAACTTTGGAATTTTAAAATATGGAGGACAGATTCGGGACTCCCAAGAGTTAGAGATGTGGGAGGTAGAGGTGGGTGTGACTCTGAAGGAACAGTATTCAGAGCTTGTTGGGGATAGAGTGCATAACTGAAGTATGAATGCTTCTACGGTTTTTAATTATTTTTGAGAATCCCACACATAAAAATATTGTATTTACACTATTTCTGTTCTTTCTTTGACCCTCTCCAACTCCTTGCATTGACCTCTCTGGCTCTCACCATCTTTTTACTTCATCTTTTGGGACGTGTCCTTTTGAAATGTACAATAAATTGCTCATATATAGAGATACTCTACTATCCAGTTGCACACTGAAGTTCTCACTCCTGACTGTAGTTTAGTGCCCAATGGTAAATTCAATCTTGTGTAGTATGGCCTTCTTTACTACTTAAAATAGTTATTTATTTTTACTTTACTGGGAGCTTTGATCATGAAGAAATATTGAATTGTAATGTTTTTGCATTAATTCCTGTACTTATTTGATTTTCTCCACTATATACGGAAGCTACAAACCTCATTGTCTACTTTAGAGCATATGTCATTCTCATAGACCAAGATTAAATCTCTTTTTATCTCCAAGTGATAGTCTTTTTACATTTTATTGGATTCAATTTCCTAATGTTTTAATTTTTTATTTTAAGCTTTGGTATTGGGGAAATGATAGCCATATACAAATAAAAAAATTTTGAAGTTATTCAGATATAGAACTATGCTGACTATGAACATACTATGTCAACTTTGGTAAATGAAAAATGTCTACTTACGTTCTTTCTAAAGGCATGTAACATTTTATTTTAACAGTGTTGTTTTTAATTCTAACTGGCATTTTATCTAGTTTCCTTAGCAAGTTTATTTTCTCACACCATGTCAACAATCATGTGATGATATGATATGTGTTGTTGACCTGTTGTTATACGCAATGCCAGAGAGTTATATTTTAGAAAAGCATGAAGTACTACCCTGAAATCTTTTACTAACAAACTGTTGAATTTTTGTTAAGCTTCTGAAAGCTCCATTTTTTTTTGTGCCATGGGTTTCACGAAAACATTTTAAAGTTCTTATCTCATCAAAACAATCACTAGCAATGGGGATTTAAGCAAAGTGCATATGGCATGAATGTTTAACTCAAAACATTTCAGAATACTCTAGTTTGTGGAAAGAGTAGAGAATATGAAAACAGAGCATGTGAGTTCATGTCCCAGCTCTACTACTAGTTAGCAGTACCAACCAACAAAATGTATTTTGCCTGTTATATAGACATACTAGCGATGCAAGTATTAATATCATATACAGAAATTTTAAGGAGTGTGTGGGAATCAACACTGTGTAAATCTGTTGCTAGGGCCATTTGCATTTTACTGTATCCTTATACAGCTTCAAATTTTCTAATTTTTCATGAAGATATATGCAATGTTGAAGTTGACATACCCAAATACTATATATTTTCAATACATACTGAAGATTTCAAATATACCTAGCTGAGTAGCTGAAATTCTATGGGTAAGGAGCCTCCTGAAAAGGAACAGTGTTTTTCATGGAAGAATAACATTGAAAAGTGATTCCAGAAAACTAAGGAGAAAACAAAAGACAGTTCTAGACTTTTAAAGTACTTATACATGTACTTATACATTTCAAATGTGTTACTGGCCATATATATATATATATATATATATATATATATATATATACTGATTTCTAATGATATTCTGCCATTGTCATAGATCAGTTCTTTTTCCAGTCATCATCAGAGAGGCTTCCTCCTGCAGCAGCAGATGGGAGTTGATGCACAGACTCACAGCAGACATTATAAGGAGAGTCTAAATCGGAGATCTCCATTGGGTCCTTCCCCTTAGAAATTGGGGAACCCCTAGGAAAAGAAGGACAGAAGATTAGAGGAGTCAGAGGGCAAGGAGGACACCAGGAAAACATGGCCCACAGAATCAACTAAGCAGGGTTCATCTGGTCTCACGGCAGACTGAAGCGGCAAGCAAGGGTCCTGCATGGCTCTGTACCAGGAGTCTCTGATATATGTTATAGCTGTTAGTTTGGTGTTTTTGTGGGACTTCTAATAGTGGGAGCAGGTGTATCTTTGACACTTTTTCCTGCTCTTGGGACTCTTTTCCTCCTGTTGGGTTGCCTTATCCAGCCTTGCTATGAGGGCTTTTGACTTGTCTTATTGTATCTTGTTTTGTCATATTTGGCTGTTGTCTCTTGGAGGGCTACTCTTTTCTGAAGGGTAATGGAGAGGGGGTAGATGTTGGGAAGAGGGGTTGTGAGAGAAAGCAGGGAGGAGTGGAGGGAGGTGACACTGTGGTCAGAATGTATTGTATGAGAGAAGAATATATTTTCAGTAAAACAAAAAAAAAGAAAAAAAATTATAATACACAAGGTTGACAAACGGGGATATTCTGAATTAGGAAAGATCAATTAATGCACTGTTAAACATCTGTTTAAGCAGAAATTCTCATTTTGTGTGAATAATACACAAAAGTGATACACAACTTGTACTTTTCATAAAACTTCTAAGAACATTCAATAGATAGTATTTTTTCTCAGAGGAAAGGAAGCCAAAGGAATCTGTGGTGATATATTGTGTACCCGAATAAACTTGCCTGAGGATCAGAGGACAGAGTCAGTCACTAGACTAGACATAGAGGTCAGGCAGTAGTGGCACACACCTTTAATCCTATCACTTGGGAGGCAGAGATCCATGTGGATCTCTGTGAGTTCAAGGCCACACTGGGTTACATGAGATTGATCCAGTATAGGAGAGAAACAGAGCTAGGCAGTGGTGGCACACACCTTTAATCCCAGCACTTGAGATCTCATGCCTTTGCTTGGGAAACACATATGCCTTTAATCCCAGGAAGTAATATGGCAGGGTAGAGAAAGGTATATAAGGCATGAGGAAACAGGAACTCACTCTCTTTAGGCTGAGGATTTTGCAGAGGTAAGAAGTAGTGGCTGGCTGTTCTGCTTCTCTGATCTTTCAGCTTTCACCCTGATATCTGGTGCTGGATTTCTTATTAAAAGACCCTCTAAGATTTGGACAATAGGAATCAATGCAAAAAGAGTGATATTAAAGTTAAAAAGCAGTATTTTCTTGCTAAAGTTGAAAGACAAAAGTAGATTAAATAATTGAATTTGAAAATGGTAAGATATGCTTTAAAGAAAGAAGGTGTTTCTCAATGGCTTCAAAGGAAGCTATGTACCTAGGGTGGAGTCAGAATTTATTTAACTTTGGGTAAATCCAAAAGGACCATGGTAAGTTCCACATTTCCTAGAAGGGCTAACAGCTGTGACAACCCAAGTAGCCGGATCAGTCCTGAATCCATTTAAGATCTACTGATGCATGGGGTATTGTGCATCTTGCAACAACTTCAAAGGAAGCTGCAGAGTCAGCTGAGGTGGGGAGTGGATATAATGGGTTAGGAACATAGATGCACAAAAATGTTCCACTTTTTCCAAGAGATTCAAAAATTTCTGAGGAACCAATATAGAGACCAGATTGGACTCTGGGCAAGGCTCAGACCCAAGTAGGATGTTTTAGCTGACAAAGCATAACCCAGGCCATCAGAGAGAGACTCAAGATAGAGGCTTTTGCCATAAATTCCAATTTCATAAAAATAGAGTATATCTCAGCCATACTAGGATTTAGTCCTCCACTGATCACCATAAATGACACCACTGGAAGAAAAAAAGGTGACTAGAATTTTAAAAATGATAATCTATCAAATAATGAATGAAGGCTGTGCAAGGTATCCCACCATAGGTAATGGACTCCAAAAAGCCAGCTCATGAACTAGGGATAGATAGATCTTGATCCTACTGCCAGGGGGCCCATTCAGCAAATCAAGTCACAACACTGTCTTGCTTATGCAGAGGGCCTAGTCCAGTCCCATGAGTTCCCACTAGTTTGGTTTGGTTGTCTCTGCAGGTTTCCCCATCATGATCTTGGTGCCCCTTGCTCATAGAATCCCTCTTCTCTCTCTTCCACTGGACTCCTGGAGCTCAGCCTGGTGCTTATCTGTAGATATCTGCATCTGCTTACATCAGTTACTGGATGAAGGCTCTACGATGATAGTTAGGGTATTCACCAATCTGATTGCTGGGGTAAACCAGTTCAGGCACCCTCAATGCAGGGGAGGGGGTTTGGACCTGCCTCTACTGAACATACGAGGCTCTGCTGACTCCCATGGGAGGCCATACCTTGTTGGAATGGAGGGTGAGTTTGGGTGGCGGAAGGCTGGAGGGGCGGGAGGAGGAAGGAGAGGGGAATCTGTGATTGGTATGTTAAATGAATAAAATATTCCTTAATAAAAATAAATAAATTGCCGGGTGGTGGTGGCACACGCCTTTAATCCCAGCACTCGGGGGGGCAGAGGCAGGCGGATCTCTGTGAGTTCAAGGCCAGCCTGGGCTACCAAGTGAGTTCCAGGAAAGGCGCAAAGCTACACAGAGAAACCCTGTCTCGAAAAAACCAAATAAATAAATAAATAAATAAATAAATAAAAATAAATAAATAAATAAATAAAATATTTTTGCATTAAAGATTAAAGAAAAATGAAGAGCTCAACCAAGAAACTGACTCCAGGTGCACATATCCAAGTGCAGAAATAAAAACAACATGAAAAACCCAGACATGTCTCCTCTACAAAACACCAACCTTATGATAATGACACTCATGAAATGAATTAGAAGAACTTTCAGCCAAATAATTTAAAAGAATGAGCATAGGTATGTTCAGACAATTCAAAGAAGACATGAATACACTGTAAGAGAACAAAAGCAAAGAGATGAATGAAGAAGTCAACCAAATATGCAAAAACAGAGAGAGGATGGCTGAAGTAAAGCCACACTGAAATGATGTTGGAAGTTAAAATCTCCACAAGTCAAATAAAAACCTCAGGTAGGAAATTTCACCAACAGAATGGGCTATGCAGAAAACCAACAAGGGTAGTATACAAGGTAGAAAAACTCATCTCACTCAGTAAAGGTCAACAGTAAATTTCAAAACAAATATAAACATAGAGTTAAATACCTCTGAGACTCCATGAAAAAGCTGAACCTTTGCATTATGCACACTGATGAAGAATAGCACAGTGATGACATAGAGAATATTTTCAATAAAACTATGGAAGAAAATTCCCCAAACCTAAAGAAAGCAATGCCCATCTATGCACAAAGGTCTTCAAAAATTAGTTATGACTATAAAAGAAATCCCACACATATGATTGTTAGAATATTAAAACACAGTGTGGGATGTTCTGTATGGCAAATGTGTTGCTAATAAAACACTGATTGGCCAGTGGCTAGACAGGAAGTGTAAGGCGGGACTAACAGAGAGAATAAACAGGAAGGCGGAGGGAGTCTCTGCCAGCCACTGCCAGGACAAGCAGCATGTAAAGATGCCAGTAAGCCACGAGCCATGTGGCAAGGTATAGATTTATAGAAACGGATTAGTTTAAGATATAAGGACAGTTAGCAAGAAGCCTGCCACGGCCATACAGTTTGTAAGCAATATAAGTCTCTGTGTTTACTTGGTTGGGTCTGAGCGGCTGTGGGACTGGCAGGTGAAAGAGATTTATCCTGACCGTGGGCCAGGCAGGAAAACTCTAGCTACAACACAGAGCATAAAAGGCCATTAAAAATCTGAGAGACAGGTTGAGCCTCTTATAAAGGCAAGCCTATCAGAGTAAGACCTACTTATTTATGTAAAACTTTTCAGTCCAGAAGGTCCAGAAAACATGTATTCAAGGCTCTGAAAGACAGTTGTCAACTCAGAATACTATAGCCAGGAAGATCTTTTAAGTATTGTACAGGCTGGTCAAGTAATATTTAGAAATACATGTTTATCTGTATAATGTATATATACATTTATGTGTATGTATGTATGTATGTGTGCACATGTAATAACAATTTAAGGAAAAAGATGCCATGAATTTGAAAGGAAGGGTATATGGGAGGGCTTGGAGGGAGAAAAGAGAAATGATGTAAGTGTATTATATTCTCAAAAAAAACTAAAAAGTGATCCAGAGGCTGGAGAGATACTGCAGTAGTTGAAAGCATTTGCTTCTCCTGCATAAGACCCATGTTTGATTTTTACAACATCCACATAGTGACTCACAAGTGTTTTTAACTTAAGTTCTAGGAGACTGACACCCTTTCCTGGCCTATGAGGACATCAGGCATCTATGTGATGCACACATACAAATACAGGCAAAACACTCATGCAGAGAAAATAAAAATTAAAAAATATTATGATAAAATCTAAAAATTATTGAAGAAGAAATCAAAGCTTTCCAATGATAAAAACAGATTAACGGACTTTATAAGCACTAAACCTGTTCTACAGGAACACTGTCTCTCAGTTACACTTGTTTCAGTATTTTTCAGCCTATGAATGTTCTAAACAATTATAATTTTGTGCAAATTATAAAAGAAAAACAGTCATAGAAGCTTCTATTTGCAGTAGATTGTGATAACATTAACATAAACAGAGAAGCCCCCACAACTAGCTAAAGAATAGAAGACTTCAGAGCTCCCATCACTACCACCTCTCATAAGGACATATATATGTATGTATATAATCTTTTGGGGTCTTTTAAATATATAAGCATGTACATGTATATAATCATATATATATGATATATATGTATACATTGTACCCCTCCTTACAATCCTCAATAACTATTAGAAAAATTGGGAAAGATAGAGTATAACAGTCAGAGATATTGAGTGGCTACAAGGAGATGGTGTCTTCTGGATACCGTCCAGAATATGGTTAAAATACAATGTATAAAATTCTCAAGACATTAATACAAATTTAATAAAATAAAATTTAAAATGAGTAAAATGTAAGAGGCAAGGCATAGACTAAAGAAATGCTACTAAGTAAAAATAAATCACCACCAGTTAATGTTGAACATGCTCAATCTTTCCCAATGGTAAACAATGCCAAAGTTGATAAAAAAAAAAACTTCCAAATAAATGTTAAATTCAGGGAACTCTTGAGAAATCAAAACATGAAGATATACAAGGTATGATATAAAATGCTTTCTTAGACCTCAGAAATATCAAAGGTGGTAATTTACACCTAAATGTAAGGTCCTACAAATATTTTAATTATGTTACTAAGACCTCTCAGTTAACAAAGTTTCAAAACTTCTAAAAATATTTAGAAGAGCCCAAGTCAAAGAAGGGATTATTATTGCTAAAAGACTTGTAGACAAGATTTGTATTGGATATATTCTCTGAAATAAGATTTTTTAAGACCTTCAAGCCATAATCACAGCAATAAGAATTATCTTTTGAATAGAAAAGACAATTTATAATGTAAAGAGATGAGTGATTAGACTTCTAAAATTCTACAGAGAGACAGCAAATGGAGAAACCATCTATTAGTTCATTTAAGTTACCCTTTCCTGGCCAGAGGAAGCAAAAGGTAACTTTGGTTGGTGGGAGGTGAATCAATAGCCAGGAATGAAGAATAGCTCCATTAAAGGGGATTTTTTTTCCTATTGCTGTGATGAAACACTACAACCAAGGCAAATTATAAAAGAATAACATGTTATTCGGTTTAAGATTTTTAGAGAGCTTGAGCTCATGACCATCATGGCAGGGAGCATGGTAGCATGGTGCTCAGAGCTCACATCTAGACCCCAGGCAGGATGCAGAAAGCATACTGAGAATGACAAGATTCTTTTGAAAGACCAAAATATACCCCAAGGGACACACCTCTACCAAGCAGGTCACACCTCCTAAGCCTTCCTAAATAGTTCTACCACCTAGAAACCAAGTATTCAAAGATATGAATCTATGGTGTCCATTCAATTCAATACACAAAAGAGAATGAAGAGAAAAGACCTGCTATAATTCAAGGGCTCAGGAATACCAAGTGTTTCTTCCCTCTCCTTTACTCAAATCTTGTGATAGTTATTCTCTTGACTTCCTCATCAAAGTGAGCATGCATAAAGAAGATGATTTGGTTTTTTATAGTTCATAGTAGGAGATGTATTAATACCCTTGATCCCTTTTAAACCATATAATCATGAACTCTGAGTTGATGCTTTAATAATGGCAGATGAGATGCTTTGGGAGGATATAACTATGATATGCTTACAGAAAGAATATGGATCATATATTTCAGAAGGAATGTTAGGCAGCCTGTAAGATGTCACCCAATGATACTTGTCTCCTCCAGTTACTGTAGACTGTACTTAATAACTCTACTGTAAGAACTCTGGGTAAAGGTATGTGACTCAGACTTTTGGTCTTAAATCAAATCAAATTAAATGTCAGGCAACCTGGTACACAACTTTAATCCCAACACTTGGGAGGCAGAGCCAAAGGCATATTTCTGTGAGTTCATTGTGTGAAACAGGCCACCTTGCTTTACACAAAGAGTTCCACTCTAATTGAACTACATAGTGAGACTCTATCTCAAAAAAGGAAAGATAATGAGCTAGTTTCTCTCTCTCTCTCTCTCTCTCTCTCTCTCTCTCTCTCTCTCTCTCTCCTGCATACTCAATGTAACAATCACCCCTAGAGAATGGCTGACATGACAACAAAACTGAGATCACCCACTAACAGCCTCAATTTGAACCTACATACAGGACTGAGCACAGCTTGATAGAACTGATGTCCCAACCAATAATTTGACTAGAACCTTGTAAGAGACCCCGAGCCCAAACTGCCTATCTTTACTCCTGAATTCTTGACCCTTGGAAAAAACACATTGACTTAATGAATAACTACCACTGTCATAGGTGATGTTTGGAGAAATTTGCTATGGAGGAATAGACAACATGGCAATGTAAAATTTAATGAAGCAAGTCTGAGAAGAGAGATCAGAAGATTTAAATTTTAACCCAAATTTCAACCCAGCACTAAGTCTCTCCTCTTTTGAAAACTATCATATGTAGTCAAACAATGACAGTCAGTGTTTGAAGACCACAGAGAATAGTCTCAGCCAATAAGTATAAGTTTACAGTACAGTCAATATTTTCAAATATTTCAGTCTTTGAATATTATAAACATTTTTATAAATCATTATGGCTATGTTTTTGCCCTTCTAATGTATATTCAACAAATAAAATGTTATGCCAAAGTCTGTAAAAGGATTATGTATGTTTCAGACTCATCTTCCATTAAATTTCCTAAAAAAAATATGATCGTCAGAAAAAAGGGAATGAAGTTTTTTGATGGTTTTGCACCCCAGGGGATTATAAAACACCAGTCAAGGGCATTTTGTGGTGTGAAAAAAAAGCATGGCATGCAAGCAATTTGTCATTTCATAACTCTAGATGGAGAAACTTAAACTCTTATTATCAGTGCAGTTTAATCTCTGGGGTTCGTAAAAGGAACAAGAGTTTCATTTAGACAAAAATCTCCTAAATGCCCACAAGCTTTCTGCTTTCAATCAGAGCAATACTGAAGAGACATTCCATTTCAGAGCCTTTCAACATGGCTGCTTCTGGCCCTGGCCATATTCCAAGAATAGAAAGATGAAAGAAATATCACCATGGTCCTTGAAACTTAGTACCTGAGGGCTACTTCCTCTTCGTAACAGGGGATCAGAAGAATATCATTCTGGCATCCTCTTTCTTCTTATTCTTAAATAATGCATCCTGAAAGTGAGCAATATGTCCAGAGACTCCTGAGAGATGAGGCAATTATAAACAGGAAAAAAATAAGTTTCATTATTAGTGTATAAATTTCAATACAAAAAGGTTTATCTACAGTTTAATAAGGAAATGGAAAGTGGCAAGTCCACATTGAAGAGAACTTTAACAGTATTTATATGTCCATAACTGTTCATAATATGTTCTTCATGCTTATCCTCCTCAAATAAAGACATGCCAACATTGTTCTTCAGTGACTGCATTGTTTAGATTTTTTAACTCTTTTTTAAATAATAAATGTTATTTATTTTTTAAAGAATGTCATACATTTACACAGTGTACTTTGATCATATCTGCCCACCATTTCCCTCCTCCAGCATTTCCCAGTTCCCCTCTGTACCTTCCAAGTCCATGTCCTCAGTTTTTCCTTTTTTATACAAACGAGTCTACTTAGCATTGTCCAAAGAGGATGGCAAATGGTCACTCACTAGATTATGGACAATATATCAGTGGTTCTGCCCGCAATGGAAAATGACTCTCCCTCCTCAGCAGTCATCAGTAGCCAATATGTCATTTCGGGCAACTTGTATATGACAACTGAAATATTTTTCTGCATTTTGCTATTTTTAATTGCTTGAGACTTCCACAAATGCATACAATGTGTTTTTTTTAATCAAATCAACCACCACCCTCCCTCTTTCCACTCTTCTCATTCTTTCCCAGCACTTTTGGAAATAAAAACCTTGAAAGTAACTCATATGCATCTGTTTGATAGAGTAACTGATAGAAATAAACATGTAGGCCTGAAAGCAGAAAGGTTGAGATTCAAATAAACAATGATTAAATTTTGACACAAGACTTTCATTCACTTTCCTATGAAATATTATTCTAAACCCAATGCAAGCCCATTGTCCATACTGCATCAGTTTTCCAAAGTCTCAATAAAAGTCTCAAAGTTCTGAAATTATTATTCATATTCTTATATAGAGCCACATGGGCTCTTAGTTTTTACTATCCCCCTTCAACATTTCAGCAAGGTAAGTTCTGGCCAAAGCAGCTAGGGAAGGTTGATCATTTTGCACTGTGCGTTCTTGGCTTGCGTGAGTTGGCCTTTTGTTATTACTCACATAGCTTGTTTACAGGCAATAATATTCGAGGGATTGGAAGATTCTAATCCCCAAAGTGACACTAAAATTTTAAAAGAAATCACTGAAAATATTTATGAACTTAATGTTTTTCTGGAATTTCAAACTTGTATGAAAACATGATAAATCATCTCCAAATAAGTAAAAATTCTCTTTTTCTTTTTTACTTTTTATTTTATTAAGGAATTTTTTATTCATTTTACATACCAACCACAGATCCCCCTCTCTTCCCTCCTCCTGCCCCTCCAGCTTCTGCCCAACCCCTCCCCCATTCCCTCCTCCAACAAGGTAAGGCCTCCCATGGGGAGTCAGCAAAGCCTGGCCCATTCAGTGGAGGCAGGTCAAAGCTCCTCCCCCTGCATCAAGGCTGTGCAAGGAATCCCACCATAGGTAGGCCCCAAAGAGCCAGTACTTACCCCAGTAATCAGATTGGTGAATACCCTAATTGTCATCATAGAGCCTTCATCCAGTAACTGATGGAAGTAGATGCAGAGATCCACAGACAAGCACCAGGTTGAGCTCCAGGAGTCCAGTGGAAGAGAGAGAAGAGGGATTCTATGAGCAAGGGGCATCATGATGATAATTGGGAAATCTACAGAGACACAACCAAACCAAACTAGTGGGAACTCATGAACTTTAGACTAAGAGCTGTGGAGCCTCCATGGGACTGGACTAGGCCCTCTGCATAGCAAGACAGTTGTGTAGCTTGATCTGCTTGAGGGTACCCCTGGCAGTAGGATCAAGGTCCATACCTGGTGCATGAATAAGTAAAATTTCTAACCCTTTGAGCTGTGACATTTAATTCTTGATTAATTTCTCATCTCATTCTGTGAAAAGAAACCCAAGTCAGTCAAGAAAGTGAAACTGGCTGAATGGAATGCCTATGTGGGTAGATTTGAGAAGTATGAGATTCTGTGTATACATCTTTGTAGAAAGAAGCTACATTCTGAAACACTGTGCCCTGAATTCTCTGTGGCTGTAGTACAAGCTGATCTAGTCAACTGCTTCTCCAAATTTAGTATGTGTAAGAGCCAACTATGAAATTTGTTATAAACCCATATACTTTGGACAAAATCATATAAATTTAAATTAAATGTGTCTCAATCACAACCCACATACCTGGATTTTAAAGAATGCACTTTGATAAGTAGTACTCTCTTTCTCTTTCCCATTCTAGATGAACAGACTTTCTCCTAAGTAGCAAACCAGATACTGATAAACAGTGCTTTGCCCTCCTTTCTGTCTGGCAAGATGCAGCACTCCCAGCAGACTGTGACTTCATGATATAGCTCATTTTGTTTCCGTTCAGGACCTTTCTCACAACAGAGGACAGCCCATGAACCCTCAGCATTCCATTTCAGATCACCTATTCTCTCTTATCATTTCTCTTCTCTGTAAGGGTCCATGCCTTGGTGGGGAACCTGATTATATTTCAAATGGTTGAAATAAAGAAAGTGTGGATTATTGCCATCTCTGGAAGCACAGAGTTTCTCTCCAATCACAATGATTCAGCACCAAGTTTTAAGGCTTTAGAGACCAAAAGATTTGGAATGTAAAATGACTTAGAATTTTTATGAAATTAAGATGAATTTAAAAGTTATATTATTGTAGCATTCAAAATATTTTGGTTAGGACAGTTTTGGGAATAACTTCCTTAGATTATTTACTAAAGCTTTTTGATCTTTAGATGACAAGTGGTCTCTTATGATCTACATAGTAATCTAAAAAATAAACTTTGTTGGATGTTATTGTTGCAACAGTGTTAGCTATACTAATGTCTTTAACACTGTAACATGAGGAACTGCTGGGCCCAGCATTATCCATAATGACAACAAAGAGAACACAGAGAGGAGTTACCAAAGGTGATGGGAAAGGGACACTTGGCACAAGCTAAAACTTGACAGCACAGATTATCATATATTCAGAACATCCAGTTAGAATTGTTTCAGCTGTGACTAAAACTTTTGTGTTTTCATTTCTGTCATATAGTATGGACATCAATTTAGGAATTTTTTTAGCCCTCTGAACAAGTCTTCCCTTGCAGAAAGCATTCACATGATGAAGATTACTGTTCAAAGTTCCTGTAGTGATTAAATAAAGCAAAGTTACAAATGAATGCATTTTGCAAACAAGTCATGGTATAAGCATTGCTGGCCTAGTCACCTTCAAGCTTACTATTGTGTATTTTTTTGACTTTCATTTGGGACTGCCAGCTCACAAATAATGACATGGAGACTTCTTTATTATTATTATTATTATTATTATTATTAAGAAATTTTCTATTCACTTTACATACCAACCACAGATCCCCACTCTTCCCTCTTCCCACCCCCCAGTCTTCCCCCCCAACACATCCCCCATCCCCACGTTTCCCAAGTCAAGGAGATTTCTTATTAATCAAGAAAGCTTAGCCTTTAGCTTAGGCTTGTCCCCAAATAGCTCTTATAACTTAAATTAACTTGCTTCTATTAATCTACATTCTGCCATGTGGCTTCTTTTTTTTAACCTCTCCTCCATTCTGTATGCCCGACTCAGTCCACATCTCACTTATATCTCTGCATGTCTAGATCCATCTCCAGTTCCTCCCTTTTTACAGAAATCCTGCCTATTTTCTCTTGCCTAGCTACTGCTCACCATTCAGCTCTTTATTAAAGCAATCTGAAGTCGCCTTGGCAAAGACACATCTTCACAGTGTACAAATAGATTACCCCGCAATATTTCCCCCTTTATGTCTAAATAAAAATATAGATTGTTATAGATGAGTAACTACTAACCTACATTTCTTAATTATCCTAAACAGTTTGCAATAACAGTCCTTAAGGACTGGAACTTTACATTATATTTTTAAATGCACTGCATAGATACAATAAATTAAACAAGAGTAGAAACACATATACAGTATGTTAAAACAAAAATAACCTTAAATTTGTATCATATACAAAAATCCTTACCAATGTAAAATATTCGAGATTAGTAGTTGCTTCTCTTGTTTTGTTTTAGTTTAGTTTAAAAGCAGATTCAATAATCTGACCTTTTATTCTAAGCAAGAGAGAATAGGCTGGGCTTCTGTGGGGAGAGAGGAACTGGAGACGAAGCTAAGAACCTGGGAGATGCCAGCAAGATGCAGAACAAGTCAGAATGAGACTTACAGAATGAGAGAGAAGCAGAATTTAGATTAATAGCAGCAGGTTAATTTGAGTTATAAGAGCTAGTTGGGGACAAGTCTAAGCTAAAGGCCAAGTTTCCATGATTAATAAAATTCTCTGTGTCATTATTTGTGAGCTGGTGGTCCCCAAAAAATAGTCAAACAATAATTGAGTGATAGAGGCAGATAGCATTTCTTAAATGCCAGAAAATGAAAGAAAATTTGTGCAAGAACAAACTTTAAAAATATTGAAATGGCACTTCATTTTTTCCCCTAAATCTCCATAGCCTCTATAAGAAGATAGCAATAATAATAATGCCACTAAGCTTCAGGGTTTAAAGCATCATGGAACAGGGGTTGACTGCACTAGAGACCTAGTACTGAAATAAGTATAAATAAGACACATATCATCACTGATCAGCTATATCCAAGCACTTTCTAAGAGTGATATGGCTTTGTGGAGGAGAAGTAGAAGTGAATTAGAACTGTCCAAATATTGAGATTCAATTGCCATAACACACTCAGAGGCATTATCACGGAATTGAGTGCAGATGGAGGATGTGACCCAGTGCCCTTATGCAGCAGTCCGCCAACTCCAACCTAATGAACACATACTCATAATTATTTCTCAAATAGATTTTATCTAATTTTAAAGTGGATAATTTATACCACTTGTATAAAATGCATTAACTTTCATTAAAATATTCAGCATTAGTAGAACTTTGAGCAGAATATATTTCTTGGTTTCACAGTCATACATATTTATAATATTAAAAATCTTCAGTTGTTTTAGTAATAGAATTCCTATACCATAGATCGGAATGCTAATTTTAGTATGCTTCTGTAGTAGAAAGCAATGTGCATGAGAAAATGCATTTACATTTTATTTTTATGGGGTTTGTGTACATTTTTGTCTATTATACTTTCTTTAAATCATGCTTTGCTTTTCAACTGTAAGCTTTCTCCTTTTTGTTATATCTTTTTTCTTTCGCAAGTTAAAAACACAACATCTTGAGAAGTAGTCACAACATTCTGTTAAAGTCATAGAAGTGTCTCATCCTTCCCTTCCAGCATGATCTGCATTATTTTGGGTGGTTTTGTTTCATTTTAGAGTTTTGCCTAATGGCTAATTCATTTGACAATAAATTCATTCGGGGGCAAACTGTGATACAAGCCCACACTTTGCTAGGCTCTTGTGTCAACTTGAAAAAAAGATGGCAAAAGCTTAAACATGGAGGTAATATTTATAATACATTGTGTTTTACTTCAGGCATCCAGGAGAGCTTCAGAAAATGACTATATATATATATATATATATATATATATATATATATATATATATTTTAATGTAATGTAGTGTACCATGGCTTGGAATGAAACATTCAGTAATAATTCACATATTGGAAAATTGGTTATCAATGTGGTGATATTTAGAAGTGATGGGACCATTAAGTGGTAGGGTTTAACAGGTGTCATTACTGATCGCTCCCCTGACTCTAGCTTCCTCCCTGGCAGGTCAATGCCTTCCTCTTGCATATTGCATCCCTACTGATATAATGTCATGTTCTAGAAAGTCTGTGCCTAAACTAATACCTTATTGAAATTTCAGCTTCCAAAACTATGAATTGTATTGTAGACTAAAGTTTCTCAGTCCCGCCCGGTCCTGCCCAGTCTCAACTGGGCAGCAGCCTTTTTTTTTTTTTTTTTTTTTATAAAATAATCACTTAGAGGCTTAATAGTAATTACAAACTTTTTAGTCTATATCTCAGGCTTGTTGTTAGCTAGCTACTACATCTCAAATTAACCCATTTCTATTAATCTATGTATTGCCACATGGCTGTGGCGTTACCGGTCTCCTGGCATCTTGCTCCTTGGGCGGCTGGATGGTGTCTACCCTGACTCTACCTTTCTTCTCCTGTCTCTCTTGGATTTCCTGCCTGGCTCTTATCCTGCCTTACCACAGGCCAAAGCAACTTTATTTATATACCAACATATTCACAGCATACAGAAAGACCATTCTACAGCATTATATAGTTAAATAAACATTCATTCTCTATGTTACCTACCGTCATGTATCTCATAATGACAGAAGACTGTCTAACTAAAGGAAAGGCTGTAACAAATGCAGTGGAGATCCAACTATTGTAGACCTATTCTATTCTCAGAATCCCTGTGGAAATCTTTGCACTCCGTCACTTCCGCTTATCTAGGAAATAAGTCTCCTTAGAGAAAAATTGTGCACCAGAGCACAGGGCTGTTTTTTTTCACAATGCTGTGCTATTTTAATTTCTGGCTCTGTTTATTAAATTAGAATGTAGGGTGAGAATAATGGTAGCTCCAACAAAAACAACCCAGGGATTAGCACTTAGTTTTTCTTTTACTGATCACCAAGGACTCTAGGCATTACATCTCTTAGCTACAAGTCTTCTACGATCTTGTGAAGTGGAGGTGCAGTAGATAAATGCATAGTCACTGAAATCACATGACAAAATGCCATTTTCTCCTAAGCTTGTTGATGCTTAGCACCTTGAAGTGCTGTGGCGTTCACTACAACCCTTCAAATTGGGATGCTAAAACATCTAGATGGAACCTAAAGTACCAGAGACAATCCAATTTTGCAGATCTTTACTCCAGAGCAATCTCTGCCAACGACTCTGAAGAATAAAGGATTAAGTTGACCACTCCAAGGGGAATTGAAGGTTGGATGGAGGATTTACTTAAGGGAGTTGTTGAGATGAGAAGATTTCTCCTACTCTCATAGAGAATGAAAACTTTGTTTCATCCTAAGGTTAGTAAGAAAAATTTCTATTAGACAACATATTGCATGTGATACGTATTTCTCAGAGTTTGTAGATTACTGGAGACTTTATTAGCTTTTGCTTAAGAAAATAAAAAAAGACAGGGCTATAGCTATGACTGCCCATGCATTTAAATGAAATAAAACCAATAGTGAGGCTTTGAAAGCTGGTAACTAATTTATTTAGACTCCAACTGAGGAGGTTATCCAAAAAGATCAGAAGACTTCAGCGAAGTGTCTGCATATGTATATATACTGAATTCTTAGATACAGGGGAGGTTGACAAGTTACTAACTACAACTGATATATTCACCTACTTCAGATGATTTTCACATCATAATATCTCAAATTAGATGTTGTGATCACTAATGTCAGGTGCCAAAGTGACTAAGAAAAGCCCAGATTGTGAACAAAGCCTTGTTCCTATGTGTATCATGAGATTATTTCAAAAAATAATTATTAGATACCTGTTCTTACTTATTTATTACACACACACACACATACTCACATACTTGCTCTTTCGTTAGAAACATTAGCCATCAGTAGCACTGTAGACTTGATAAATATGGTAAAGAGAAAAGTCCAGAGACAGAAAAGACTTGGTGTTTTATAAACTTTTCTCATCCAGGCATAAAACCTTTGCCTCTTTAGATGTCTGGAGTGAGTCGGAGAGGCTGTGAAATTCAGCTGTTCTGAAATGAGAAAGTCTAGGGTGGGGTGGGGGAGGGGTTCCAGACAGAGCATGGCCTGCAGGGACCATTAACATCTAAGTGTGAATTCAAATATTGTCACCCAGTAGCAAAAATGGGCTTGTATTAGGTAATTCACTTCTTTGAACAGTCTTATGGCTTCTATCATGGTAAGAAAATTTCCTGTTTGGATCTCTCTGAAGACTAAATGATACAACATAGGACAAATATAAAAGTAGGCTCTAGCATAAACACATGGTAATAATAATAATAATAATAATAATAATAATAATGCAATTGTCTAGTTAATTACATTATAATCAACTTTGTGCTTTTCACAGAATAGAGAAAAATATTTTCTCTCTCTTTTGTTGGAAATCACATGGGACAAAATATGAAAGCAAGGTGTCTCCAGGCAGTGCTTTCTGGAGGGAATGGCTGTGTGCATAAACAGTTCTACATGGCCAAGGGGAAAATCATGCACTTTGAAATCACCGTTTGGTGTTTCTATCACCTTGAGAAAAAGAATCTGCCTTGTTTTATTTTCCCATCAGCTATAAAACAAGGTATGAAGATATGTTTTTCCACCACAAAACTGAAGGATCTACATCAAGGCTGTGGCACAGTGCTTGGTAAGCCAAAAGTCCTTGATGCAATCATTATTTTCCCTTTGTAGTGTTGATGATAGATAAGAAAGGTGAAGCAAGGTGATCACTGGTGCACACTGGAATACCCATGGTGACCAACTGGCTGTGGGTCTGCCTTAATTCTACTCGGTATGCCTTTAGGGAAAAAAATAAAACGTAGAAAGGATTAAGTAGATATTGGTAAAGAAAAAATGATATTCAAGATTTACAGAGCTCTGTGATGACAACACAGAATTCTGAATTAATTTTTTTACAAAAACTAGGCAACATATTTTATCGGAACAGTAAACCCCTGGTGTAATGAAATCATTACCCAAGATATGTGCTTATTTTAGATTTCAAATGACCCTATTCTTTAAATCAAAGTCATTGTAAAAGAATGCCATGTTAGGAATGAAGAGGGACAATAGGTTGCAGATACTCTGATTTGGGCAACTTCCAAGTTATATACAAGCTGCCCTGTTACTCACTTTGCAAGAATAAGGAATTGTCATTATTATTGAAATTTGCCCTGTGGAGATGTGGGGGCAAAAATACATTATCTTCGGATGGAAATAGTGAGGATTTTAGCTGGAAGCAACAGATAAGCTTTTAAATGTGCTCAGTACTGATTTAGCGTCTTTGTGATTTCTTCCAAGCCAATCACACTTTAGTCCAATTTGGCAAAGGGATGGGCACTTATAAAATATCCTGCCTTTGAAAATAAAAGTACTGAAAAGCTTCAAAGAGCATATGGAATGAAATCTTTATGAGTGTATATAATACATAAACCCAGCTCCAATGAGCAAAGTCCTTACAACTACTTAAAGATATGTGTGCAAACACTGACACTATTTTTACTTGTTTTTCATAACTATTCTCTAATTAAAATGTCTTCTTTTATTAGAAGAAAAATGTTGAAAACATACAAAAGCTGTTTCACTTCTCTCTCTTCTCTGTTTCACCAAGTTAACTAACACATGTCCTTCTTAGAATGGAGTGAGAATTTTGGACTTCTCAGTGTTTACTGTAATTCATATTTCTTCACATTTTAGCAACTACAGAGTTTACAATAGAGAAAATAAATATTTTGTTCTTTCTCAGCACTTTAACTTATTTTAAATGCATTGCTTCTTCAATGTGTTTCTAGAAAATAATTTCAAGAAAAAAATATATATTCATATTTCCCCAATCTATCAGAAATAGATACAGACTGGTTGAAAGGAATTTTTCCCTAGAAACAATCAATGTCATGTTTTATATAGTACTATTTGAAAAATAAATATAAAATTAGAGAACCCAAAGTAGTTAAATTTGCCCAAAATAGGAAATAATGAGACCTGGGAATGAATAAACAGTCAATAGCAGTGGAGCTGGAAAGAGATTCAATAAGAAGAGAAGGGTATGGCTCATAATTACAGGAAGAGATGATTCAAAAAGGTGTTAGAGGAAGACTTGAATGACACTATTCTCCATTTTCTTTATGAAATGTTGGGTAAAATGTTTATTTTCCCCTAGGGCCTAAATAAGTATGCCTTCTTTGAATACAAGAGCTAAAATATCCAGCACAAAAGTGCATGCCTCAAAATGGACACAGTTGTTCAAAAATTGTATAAATAATATGAAAAAATGCTCAGTTCTCACTACTATCAGCTACTGTGCTTGAGAGAAAGAAGGTAAATAAAGATTACAGCTATTTCTATAGATATGCCAATATTGCTATTGGAATTCTCATATAACAACTGGGTATTTCCCTAGTATATCTATTCAAATGTATTTAGTTCATTTGTTTTGAGTAGCTGCTGTGAACTAGGCATTAGTGGTGACCTACCGCTAAAGGAAGGCAATCTTTGAATCAGATATAATCTCTTGGGAAGTATATGAGTAATTTCTATATATATATTTCAAAATCAGCCTCCCCCATTGCATTTAATCTAAATATTTTCCAAAAGAAAATGACAAATATTTTCTCCAAATATTCAAGATTCCAAATTCTTCCTCAACACCAATTGGAGAGACTTTATTTTTCCTTCTTCCCCTGCCCTTCCTACTGCAAACATTTCTCTGATAAGAGCAAAGGGAAGCACTTTAGAGACGCTGATATTTTACTTGGTTTCAAAAGAATGTGCATTCAGAGAAAACACTGAAAACAAAGATTCTAGGTCTCAACAAGCACGGAATGCTTGGAGAATGGCTGACATCTACTGGGAGTGACAGAAGGTAAGACCATACCTGTACTGGGATGAATAATAATCACTTTGAATGGCCAAGTAAAGGAAGATCCCTTTATCTTGTGGAGCAGAAAATACACAACCAACCAATGACTATATTTCAATAGGGAACCAATGTGATTGTGCCTCCTTACCAAAAAGATATCTGGCAAAGTACTGATGAAGGAAAGTACATCCTGAATCCGAAACATTAGAGAGGAGCTATAAAATAGCCCAGTCTGTAGAAAATGGACACCAGAGCAGAAAACATAAGGAGGCCAAAGATGGAAGATCACTATTACCTGTGGTGTCTGGGTGTGGATGCTGAGAAAGAAACTGCAGAGAATAGCTTGAGCTTGGTGGATTGGTTGGCAGGATAAGCAGAGATAGCACTGGAAGAATATTTGCATGTGTGGTGATGAGAGCCTTGCATGACAAAATCCAGTTTCTCTGAACATTGCAATTCTAATATAGATGTTCTGCACTTAAAAGTTCTTAGCAAAATGTAACCTTTAAAATATCCTGTTTGTAATATCAAACAGCTGCTGCCACCAGATGAGTAGATTTCTGAATCTGCAACTTTTAATTTTCTAAGAACAAATTTTAAAAACAAAAGTATTACAAAAATTAAATATTGGGAAAGAAAAACAAATCAATAATAGAAAGATTTAGCAGTACTAAATTTGTCTTAATTAAAAATGTATTTGCGCCGGGCGTTGGTGGCGCACGCCTTTAATCCCAGCACTCGGGAGGCAGAGGCAGGCGGATCTCTGTGAGTTCGAGGCCAGCCTGGGCTACCAAGTGAGCTCCAGGAAAGGTGCAAAGCTACACAGAGAAACCCTGTCTCGAAAAAAACCAAAAAAAAAAAAATGTATTTGCAAGGGTCTGGGAAGACAGATTGGTCAGTAGTGCAAGGATCTGAATTTAATCCCTAGAACTCATACAAAGGAACCAAACCCAAGCAAACAACAACAACTAAAAGACAGTTGTGGTGATGTATGCTTGTAACCCCATAACTGGAGGGTGGAGACAGGAGACAGGCATGCTCGTATGCCAGCTTAGCCTACTTAGTGAATTCCAGGACAGTGAGAAATCCTCTTTCCCAAAGGGTGAATGGATGGGTCTGGAGAAATGACTCAGCAGTTAAGAGCACATGGTGCCCTTGAAGAGAACACAGGGTCAGTGTCCAAAGTACATGTGATGCTTTACAACCATCTGTAACTCAGTTCCAAGGGCTCTGACACCCTAATCAGACCTTCATGTATACCAGGCAAGCATGTGGTGGACATACATACTTCCAGTCAAGCAGTCACACACACACACACACAAAATAATAATAGAAAATAACAACAATAAAAAAGTGCATAATGCCAGAGGTACAAAACCCAAGGTTGTCCTAGGTTTCCACGTGCTTGTCCTTACATGTACATATATGCTTTCACACACATGTGCACTCACAAAGGACTTCAAAGCAAGGGATGTGGCTCAGTGGTAAATGCTTACCCAGCATACGCAAGGCCCTCATTTCAATCTCCATTCTAGAAAATAATTCCAAACATGAAATAATATATCTACAATATTTTTATATCCCGATACAAATATTTATATTTTCTTACCATAAGATGTGAATGTCTCCAAATTTATTTAAAACATTAGATAGAAGTAGCGATCATTCCAGCTATGACACACATGAGTGTTTAACACCAATGGCCTTTGGTGCTGAGAATGCTGTATTATAAAAAACACAAATGCTTCTTAACCCTCCCTAGCCCTCTAACTTGCTTTGCTTCAGAAGTTCAGACCATACCTCACTTCCTATTACTTAAAACTCAAGTAGGACATTGCTCACATTCCCTCATGAATCATCTGAAAACAAAATAACAATGCCCATAATTAGTCCTGGGCAATTAGTATTCTGCCCCTATTCTTGAACAGTTCATTCTTCAGACAACTGCTCTTTATCAATCTCCTGATAAGATAGCTATAGAACATTTTCAAAGACATGGGATACATGTGTGTGAGGGGGGATAAGGGGGATAAGGGGGTGTTTATGTACATGCATATATGTGTTTGTGTCTCTGTATATGTGTATATATGTATATGTATGTACATATGTATATATGAGTATGTGTATGATCATGTTTCTGTTTGTATATATATACTTGTGTATGTATGTTTTGTATATATGTGTGTATGTGCACATTCATGGGTGTATGTGTTTATGAGCATGTGTATATGTGTGTGTGTGTGAGACTCTTTGTGTCACTCTCTCACTAATTTAAAACTCCCTTCCAAACATCTTCAAATAGATTTCCCCAAACTTTAAAAGAGTATGGTTACAAATTCCAGAAGTAGAAGTTCTATGCTTCAGTGTCAGTATATTTTTCTACATTAGTCAATTGGCTTTTCTTCCCCTTCCTTATACCTTTTCTTTCTGCTAAATAGAAAAGGCTATATTCACCAAACCCCAGGATCCTTCTAGCAGCATCTTTGCACCTATAGGTATCTTTACATTTGCACATTGTAAAAGCTTTGCATTCCACTTTTTATAATTGGGAACAAGGGTCAAAGTCCCTACATTCGTGACATGATGGGTGGACAAAAATTGATTTCAGTATTAACCATGCCAGGTTATAGTCATGGATAAAGGATGAGGGACTCTTCAGAAGGGTGAGGTTCACTGGGCACCAGAAGTTAATCTGTCATCAGTAGGTGCTATCATGAGTGGACATAGACAATTGCTAAGGTCTAGCTGTCCTTATACTCCTAGACATAGGTGAGCAGGTGGATGGCTATAAACTGCTCTACAGCATCTGATGTATTCTTTATTCATATGTACCTCTACTATTTATGATATGAAGAAAATGTAAATAATGATCAGATTTTAATATTCTGTAAATTTCAAACCATGACAAACACACACACACACACACATACTCACACACATACACCTTATAACTTTAACACCAATGAGCACATTTAAGAGTTTAAACCATGGCTCAACTAACAACATCATTAGAAATGTTCCCAGATATATTTATTACTCATGGCCATTTCAATAACGCCATCTATGTGGAGATTTAATACCATTGAAGACTTGGTTATTATTCATCTTCACTTTGTTCCAGAAATATCTGCTAAGAGCCTGTGAGAATGAGTTAGTAAAAATTCTAGTCTAAGAGCTATGAAAGAAATAGTTAAGTTGATGGGTGTGGGGCTAAAAAGCCAAGTACCCCATATGGAATAGGGTCTAGCAAGCAGGAATGTGGGCAAGGAGAGTGGATACAGAAGAGAAAGTAAAAGTATAAAATTGGCAAGGATGGAGAATATATTACTAATAAGACACATTTCCTTGCAAATTTTGTAGTTTGAGCAGACTATAAATAATGTGTGATCACAGAAATTCTCAGAAAGTGAACCTATAGCTTCTAAGCAAAAGTGCTGTGGCAGAAAATAAGGCAAAAATTCAAGTCAAATAATTCAGTTGTGCCATGAGGATTAGTATGACCTTGGCAGGATGCATATTCAGAACTTTTCCATGTCCTTAGGTACATACTGACAAACTTAAAAGATGACCCAAACATTTCCTAGCATATGATGTCACTCTTTTGAGCCTTTCTCTGATGAATAAGAGTACTCAAGGTAAAAATCAGAGGACTCCTAAGAAAGTCAGTGCAGAAACGCCCTCTACAAAACTGAACCAATGTATTGCGGGATTTGCAAGGTCCTGAGAATCCACATACACTAACTGCTAAAATGTCCTGCTTTCATCTGCCATGAAATGAAACAGCCATTCTCAGGGGTTGGAAAGATGGTGGAGAGAATCTTTCTAAAAGACCATGTTGAATATAAAGTCTACATGTCACAGACATTGGTCTTCCTTCCTGACTATCCATGTCCATGTACTATCAGGTCTTGCTTCCTAGTATTTCTTCACTATTCTTTTAGTTATTGTGTGTGCAGTCCTGTGGGAACAATCCCTGTGCTATTTGTGTTTAACATGTATTTATGACTTTAATTGTGAAAACTACTTTCCTTCCAGTATATAGATAAAACATGGTCTAAAAGCAGTTTTTAATTTTTATCTGATATATGACAGCAAATTCTGAAGTCCTCATCACAACCAACTACCCTGCATGACACATTAATGAATTAAGTAAGACACATGTAAGTTGATGGGAAAATGGGCCTTTTCCAGAAATAGGCTAATCATCTTTAATAACTTTAATAAGGTTAGTTGAGATGATTAATTTGATTCTTACCTTATCTAACAGTTTAACATTTTCAATGTGTAGCAAAACAGCATGAATTCATGATTCTGGAACTCCTTATTGTGCTTGGTTGACACCGCTTACTCCATGCTGTCAGTTGGTGGATCTCTGTATACGTGTAAGTTAAAGCAGGATATTAAGACTATGACTCACTGAGGGACTGAGAAGTTCAAGAATGGAGAGAAGAGGTCATCAGGCAAGAAACACATATGAAAAGGTCATGGGTTATACACTGCGTACTCTGAAATACAAGAAACATGTAGATAAAGTAATTTGTAATTTTAATAATTTATAGGTATGTTCATGAAAAGGTACTTATGAAAAGGTAAAAAAATTATTTCTCAATTAATCAGCTAAATTATTAAAATGAAAAAAGTCACTGCAAGATTAAAATCTGAAAATGTAGAAAACACACATGCGTTTCTTAGCAGCAAATGAAGGATATCCAGAGTTCTCAAAATAAGGAGTGTGAAAAGGTTCCCCCAGTTTCCTGACACACCTTAATCCCTCTGTGCCTTGGCTAATGGGATTAATAATAACTCAGATGTTTATAAGAAAATTATATGCTAAATTAATTAATACATATAAAAATTAAACTGCTTGACACATTTATTCTACAAGTGTTACTGAATGAAGTTGCTGATGTTGTGAAGTGTATTATCAAGTTGCTTATGTATCATCTCAGGGAAGAATAAAAGATAGACTCCCTGGAAATTTAGTAGTCGCCTTTTGGTTACAGTATTGGTAGAAAAAAAATTACATGACCAATCAGGGTTAATGGGAAAGATTTAATAAAGGGGCCTTTAGAACATTCAGATAAAATGTTAAAAGATCCTCAAAGGAGTGTCCATTACCTCATGATCAGCAACAAAGAAAGGCTGCTCTCTCCCTGCCAAGAAAAGGGCCAGAGGGAGTAGCTGCTGGAACCCAGTGTCCATGAAGCAGAAGGACACAGCTGCTTCGCAGGAAAGCTGACCTGTGTGGTAAGGGAGGTGAGCTGCAGCAAAGTGTCAGTGAGGTCTCAGGGAAGTAAAACTGAATCTTCACTTTCCTCATCCTCTATAAACACGTAAGTGCTTGTCATTGACCTTAGCCAACGGAACACTGAAGGACAAGTAAGCCTTCTTTTCTCCGAACTTCATACTTTGGAGCACAAAGTAGTACAGAGAAGGGCAGAGGAACAGGTACGAAATAAAAGGCACCACTGTCAAGAACATGAGGAAATTAATGAGGAATGCAGAGACCCTTTAGAAGGTCTTATTCTACATCAGGATAGACACAGCAAGATGGTGGTGAGAAAACAGGACATGTGCTAGAGATTAGCAAGAAAAATGTGTCCCAGTCTTCACCTCTCCCTACAGTAATTTGTTCTAATAAAGCATTAATTAAAATTGTGTTGCTCAAATATATAATTTGTATTTAGAGTGTATTTTCTGGGCAATATTCCTATGTAAAGATACATCACCTTAACCTAGAAGATTATTCCTATTAAAACTTTTAATACTTTGGGATGGGCAGTCTCCTTTCCAGGTTTTAATATTTTGAGTTCACATGTAAAAGAAAATGTGATGTTATTGATGATGAGGATTAAGATTCAATAGAAGACTCCAGGTGAGTAACAAGTCAGATCACATTTAGACAGCTGTCTAAAGTCAGTTCATCTATACTAGATTAGGAAACCAATTAATCTAAATCATATATATATTATGATTTGTATTCTCTATTAAATATAGGGTGTCTGCTCTGCACAGAGATTTTGTGCTTTGTCTAGATAGGAAGATAGAAACACCTAGAAGACCAAGAGATGTTTTTGGAGATAGCATGCTATACTAACACCTTCCTTCTCATTTTAAAAACATTTAAAGAATTTTCCATCTTATTTACTCTGAATAAACATATTTCTTTATATTTGTATTTTTCATGAATTATAAAATATTAACTTATATTTTCACTTTTATTGGTATATTTTCTTGTTTTCTTTCATGTCCATCCTTTTAAATTGACTCTTTGTATCCAGTTCTAAACATTCATTGGATTAATCCACAAGTATCTGCACATACAAGATACTCACTGTCTCTACCTCTTAGATTTGTGGAATATTAAATATTTTATTTCTTTACCCAATATTGAATTACACAAATATGAGTATTTTAAATTAAAAATGATCATATGTCTTCTTATGTTAAAATACGTAAGGTGGTATTTTTATTACAGTGTATTCATAAATTAAG
This sequence comes from Peromyscus aztecus, assembly GCA_902168405.1. NCBI lineage: Eukaryota > Metazoa > Chordata > Mammalia > Rodentia > Cricetidae > Peromyscus > Peromyscus aztecus. Next base: position 17,233 of record CABHPQ010137363.1, on the reverse strand, counting down.
TCTATAGAATTTTGGTTTTCAAGTTTGCAATATCTGATCTAAGAACTTATTTATAGTTTTAAAATTCATTGCAAACCATAAAAAACTTTAAGTATGATTTATCAATTCATGCTTATTTGGTTAGAAATTAAAACTGAGAAAAATAACAATAATAAATTTATTGCACGTTAGCATCTACAGTATATTTTTATTACTCTCAAGATATATTTATTTCTGTTTTATGTGTATGGATGATTTGCTTCTACATATGTCTGTGCACCAAATGTGCACAGTGACTACAGAGGCCAGAAGAAGGCACTGGATCCCTGAGGAAATGAAATCACAAGTGATTGTTAGCTGCTGTGTAGCTGCTGGGAATTGAACCTGGTTCCTCTAGAAGAGCAGTCAGTGCTCAATCGCTGAGTCATCTCTCTAGCCCACTGTGTAACCCTAAAAGCAGCAGCTTTTCTAGAATAGGAATTCTTTTTTCTTCCTTTTGTTTACATTTAAAATTCATTTTTCTCTCATACATTACATGCCAACAACAGTTTTCCCTCCTTTCTCTCCTCCCAGTCACTGCCCCACATCCACTCTTTTCCAGATCCACTCCTCTACTTTTTTCCTTAAAAAATGAAAAGTAAAGAGCAGGCCTCTCAGGGATATCCACCAAACATGGTTTAACAAGCTACAACATCACTAGGCACAAACCCTCATATCAAGGCTGGACAAGGCAACACAGTAGGAGAAAAACTGACCCAAGAGCAGGCAAGAGTCAGAGACATCCCCCACTCCTCCTGTTGGGAGTTCCACAAGAACACCAAGTTACACAATCCTAAGGTATGTGCAGAGGACCTAGCTCAGACCCATACAGCATTCTTGTTTGTTGCTTCAATCTCTATGGGCCCCTTGAAACCCTGCTTGGTTGATGAGTATGTGACCCTTATTCTCCTAGTGTCTACCCCTGTGGCTCCTACAATTCTTCCTCCCACTTTCCCAGTTCTTCTGGCTCTGCCTAGTGTTTGTCTAGGGGTCTTTGAATCTACTTCCATCTGTTGCTGGATGACTCCCCTCTGATGACAATTAGGGTAGGTACTGATCTATGAATATAGAATATCTTTAGGAATAATTTCAATGAGATCAGTATTTATTAGTATTATTAGTATTAGTATTAGTATTAGTAGTATTAGTATTAGTATTGCCAGTTATGTTTGGTTCTATTCTGGGTCTCTGGACTGCCCTAACTCTGGTTCCTCGAAATCTAGGTAGTATCAGGCATGGGTTTTCTCTTGGCATGCGCCATAAGTTGGACCAGTCATTGGTTGGCCACCACCACAAGTTCTGCACAATCATTACCCCAGCACATCTTGCAGGCAGGACAGATTGAAGGCTGAAGATTTTGTAGCTAGATTGATGTCCCACTCCCACTGCTAGGAGCCTTACCTGGTTATAGAAAGTGGGCAATTTGGACTCCATATCCCCTAATACTAGGAGACTTCTCTAGGTTCACTCTCATAGGATTCTACATCATGCCCAAAATGCTCTCAAATTCCAGTCTTCTCTCCTAGTGCTTTCTCCCTCTGTCTCTGTAGTTGGAAGGATTCTCCGGTCCTGCCCAGTCCTGTGGTCTGGATGAATCTCTCCCTCCTGTGTCCTGCAGCCACTTGATCCCAAGTAAACACACAGAGGCTTATATTATTTGCAAACTGTACAGCCTATGGGTCAGGCTTCTTGTTAGCTAGCTCTTATATCTTAAATTAACACGTCTATTAATCTATGTTTTGTCACATATTCTGTGGCTTTACTGGTCTTCTGGCATCTTGCTTCAACATTGACAGAGGCTGGTGTCTGTTCTCTCCCTCTTTTCTTCTTTCTATCTGCTTGAATGTCCTGCCTGCCTCTAAGTTGCCTTGCCATAGGCCAAATGGCTTTATTTATCACCCAATCAGAGCAACACATATTCACAGCATACAGAAAGACATCCCACAGCACTTCCCCTTTTCTGTCTAATCAAAAAGGAAGGTTTTAACTTTAACATAGTAAAATTACATATAACAAACAGTTATTAAGCAAGAATTACAGTTATAATATGTAGTCTATTTGTATTTGGCAAAATTAAAGAAAATATTCTATCATCTATCCTTTTGTGAGTCTAAAGTTTCATATTTAATTTATCTTTTATCATAACTAAGGAAAAATATAACTGTAACTGTCTAGTCTTCAACTACATCAAAGAAGGATATAATATTACCTAAGTAAACAGGAAGTACATTGTAAGCAACTTCCAGAAATCTAGAATGACAAACAGCTGGCTGCCTGGACAGTCACCCATAGCTTCTCTGCAACGTTGGGGCATCCACCTTCAGCCTAGAGTTTTTCAGTCATTTCTTCTTGAGTCCTGTAGAATATCTGGCAGTCTCCTCTGTGAAGAAGGAACCTGAAGGACCATCTCATCTTGGAAAGTTCAGTGGTTACCTTCTTATGTGTCTTGCATGCCCAGTTTATATAACATATTATCAGCAATCCAGGCAAGAGTACTTTCTTGCCCAAATGGCTATTTTTGCCAAGAAGAAGATAAACTCCATATGGAGTGTCTTCAATGTCCATCTTCCTCTTTGAAGTAAATTGGTGCTGCCAGGAGCAGATGCATCTCACTGTCCAGAAAAGTCTAAATTTTTAAAACATTTTAAATGCCACATTCTGTAGGTCTTTGAATCTGTCTTTTTGTGAGTCTATTGCTTTAATCTTCAGCATGGCTAGGACTGAAATGGCAGCCGTGGCTGCTGACTCTGCCCATCTCAGCTTTCCGACATGGTGGAGATAATTCACCACCAGCTTTGGAAGCCATGCTATCTGCTGACTCCGGGAGGCAGTGGGTCTATGCCTCTATCAAGGAGCATGTAACCCAGAATTTTTTTTGTCTGTACTAGCAAAAGCTAGATCCACCACACAGTGAGCTGTATGGCTTGGAGAAACCTCTGTGCAACTAGGCGGGAATCTGCCATGTTGTAGCTCAAGCCAGCATGCTGTGAACCCACCATACTGTAATTCATGGCTTGCCTGAGACACAACTAGGAAGCTATTTTTAGCTCCATTTTAGAATCTTTTGTTAAGTTCTCTCGGGTTTTAGGTGGAAACTTGAGCCAACACATTGGGCAGCCAAATGTCATTAGAAGGTTTCTCCAGTCCTGCCCAGCCTGCAGTCCTGCAGCTGCTTATAAAATAATCACTCAGAGGCTTATATTACTTGCAAACTGTATGGCCCATGGGTCAGGCTTCTTGCTAGCTATCTCTTATATCTTAAATTAATCCATTTCTATTAATCTGTGTTTTGCCACATATTCTGTGGCTTTACTGGTCTGCTGGTATCTTGCTTCTCCTTTGGCAGCAGTTGGCATCTGTTCTCTCTTTCTTTTCTTCTTCCTATCTGCATGAATTTCCTGCCTGCCTCTAAGGTGCCTTGTCATATGCCAAATGGCTTTATCAACCAATCAGAACAACACATATTTACAGCATACAGAAAGACATCCCACAGCACTTCTCTCCCTCTCTCACATGATCCCTCCTGTTCCCATCTCTCCATCTGCTTCCAGTCCACCCCCAAAAATCTATTCAATTTCCCCTTACAAGGGAGATCCACGAATCTCCTCTTGAGACCTCCTTGTTATTGAATTTTTCTGGGTCTGTGGATTGTTGCATGATTATTCGTAACTCAACAGCTAATGTATACTTATGAGTAAGTACATACCATGTTTGTCTTTCTGGGTCTGGGTTTCCTCATTCAGGATAATCTTTTTTAGTTCCATCCATTTGTCTGCAAATTTCATGATGTCATGATGATAGCTGAGTAATACTCCATTGTGTAATGTACCATATTTTCTTTACATATTTTTCAATTGAAGGACATCTAGGTCATTTCCAGTTTCTTCCTATTATGAATAAAACAACAATGAATATAATTGAGCAAGTGTCCTTGAGGTAAGATGGAGCATCCTTTGGTAAATACCAAAGAGTAGTATAGATGGATACTGAGGTAGATCAACTCCCAATTTTCTGAGGAACTGCCATATTGATTTCCATAGTGGCTATACAAGTTTATACTCTCCGTCAGCAATGGAGGAGTGTTCCCCTTGCTTCCATATCCTCTCCAGCATAAGCTGTCATTTGTGGTTCTTATCTTAGCCATTCTGACAGGTATAAGATGGAATTTCAGAGTCCTTTGGATTTGCCTTTCCCTGCTGGCTAAGTATGATGAACATTACTTTAAGTGTTTCTCAGCTACTTGATTCCTCTGTTGAAAATTCTGTTTTGATCTGTACCCCATTTTTAAATTGGATTATTTGGTTTGTTTATATCTAGTTTCTTGAGTTCTTTATGTATTTTGTATATTAGCACTCTGTGAATGTGGAGTTGGTGAAAAAAAAAATCTCCCATTCTGTAGGCTGCTGCTTTGACCTGGTGTCCTTTTCCTTACAAAAGCTTTTCAGTTTCTTGCGTTCCTATTTATTGATTGTCATCCTTAGTGCCTGTGCTATTGGTGCCCTGTTCAGGAAGTTGTTTCCTGTGCCAATGTGTTCAAGGTTCTACCTGCTGACATTCAGTTAGACCAACTCCATTTGTTGAAGATGCCTTCTTTATGCCATTGTGTACTTCTGGCTTCTTTATCTAAAATCAAGAGTCAATAAGTGTGTGGATTGATGTCTGGGGCTTCAGTTCAATTTCATTTATCAACCTGTTTTTATGGAAATACAATGCAGTTTTTATTACTAGAGTTCTGTAGTACATCTTGAAATCAGAAATGGCAATACCTCCAGATTTTTGTTTATCATGAAGGATTGTTTTTTATGTCTTATTTTTTGTTTGTTTTGTTTTTCCATATGAAGTTGAGTATTATCCTTTCAAAGTCTGTAAAGACTTCTGTTGGAATTTTGATGATGATTCCATGAATCTGTAGATTGTTTTTTTGTAAGATGGCTATTTTAAATATCTTAATCCTACCAATCTACCAGCATGGGAGAGCTTTCCATATTTTTTTTGCTTGTTTGTTTGTTTGAGACAAGGTTACTCTGTGTAGCTTTAGAGTCTGTCCTGGAACTTGCTCTGTAGACCAGGCTGTCCTTGAACTCACAGAGATCTGCCTTCCTCTGCCCTCTGAGTGCTGGGATTAGAGTACACCACCACCGCCTGGCCTCCATCTTCTGATATCTTCCTTAATTTCTTTCTTCAAAGACTAGAAGTTTTTATCACACAAGTCTTTTACTTGCTTGCTTAGAGTTACCCCGATGTATTTTATATTATTTGTGGCTATTGTGAAGGGCATTGTTTCCATGATTTCTCTCTCAGCTAGTTTGTCAATTGCATTGGGAAGGGCTACTGACTTTTTTGAGTGAACTTTGTGTATCCACCAGCTTCACTGAAGGTGTTTGTCAGCTCTAAAGAGTTCCCTAGTAGAATTTTTGGGGTCGCTTATGTATACTATCATATCATCTGCAATTCACAATAATTTGACTTCTTTCTTTTCAATTTGTATCTCCTGGATCTCTTTCAGTTGTCTTACTGCTCCAGTTACAACTTCAAGCACTATATTGAATAGATATATAGAGAGAGGACAACCTTGTCTTGTACCTAAATTTAGTGGAGTTGCTTTGAGTTTCTCTCCATTTAATTTCATGTTGACTATAGTCTTGCTGTAAATTGCCTTTATTATGTTTAGACATGTCCTTTTCATCCCCAGTCTTTCGATTTATTTATATGGTGGATTACATTGACAGACTTTTGTATGTTGAAGCATCCCTGCATCTCTGGGATGAAGCCTACTTGCCCATGGTGAATGATCTTGATGTGTTCTTGTATTTGGGTTACAAGCACTTGAGTATTTTTGTATCTATCTATGTTCATTAAAGAAACTGGTCTGTAACTCTCTTTGTTGAATCATTGTGTGATAAAGGTATCAAGGTGACTGTGGCCTCATAAAATGAATTTGGCAATATTCCATCTGTTTCTATTTTGTGGAATAAATTGAGAAGTGTTTGTATTAGCTCTTCTTTGAAAGTATGGTAGAATTCTGAGTTATAACCATCTGGCCATGGCTCATTTTGATTGGGGGACTTTTAATGACTGCTTCTCTTTATTTAGGAGTCATAGGTCTATTTAAATTATTTATGTAATTTTGATTTAACTTTGGTAAGTGATGTCTATGGATAAAATTACCCATTTCTTTTAGATTTTCCTATTTTGTGGAGTATGGGTTTTTAAAGTATGACCTAATGATTCTTGGAATTTCCTCATTGTCTATTGTTATGTCCCTTATTCATCTGTGATTTTGTTAATTTGGATATTCTATCTCTATCTTTTATTTAGTTTGGATAAGGGTTTTTCTATCTTGTTGATTTCTCAGATAACCAACTTTTTGTCTCATTGATTCTTTTTCTTGTTCTCTTTGTTTTGATTTTGTTGATTTCAGTTCTAAATTTGAATATCTCTTTCTAGCTACCCCTCACAGATGAACTTGCCTCTTTTTTTCTAGAGCTTTCAGATATATTATTTAGTTGCTAGTACAAGATCTCTCCAACTCCTTTAAGTAGGTATTTAGTGCTATGAACTTTCTGCTTAGCACCACTTGAATTGTATCCCATAAATTTGGATATATTGTACATTTATTTTCATTGAATTCCAGGAAGTCTTTTATTATTTTCTTTATTTTTTGCCTTGATCCAGTTGTCATTAAGTAGATAGTTATTCAGCTTTCATGATTTTGTAGGATTTCTGTTGTTCTATTGTTGAAATCCAGCTTTAATTCATTGTGGTCTGATAGGATGCAGGAGTTCATTTCAATTTTCTTGTATATTTGAGACTTGCTTTGCAACCAAGTGTGTGGTCAATTTGGAGAATGTTCTATGAGGTACTGAGAAGGTGTATTCTTTTGTGTTTGGGTGAAATGCTTTGTAGATATCCATTAAGCCCATTTAGCTCATACCATTTGTTAGCTCCAGTATTTCTTTATTTAGTTTTTGCCTGGATGACCAGTCCATTGGTGAAATGTGGCTTATTGAAGTCTTCCACCGTCACTGTGTAAGGGTCAATGTGTGATTTAAGCTTTAGTAGTGTTCCCTTTACAAACATGGATGTCCTTATGTTTGGACCATAGATATTAAGAATTAAAAGATCATTTTGGCGGATCTTTCCTTTGATGAGTGTGAAGTGTCATTTCCTGTCTCTTTTTGATTAATTTTAGTTTGAAGTATATTTTGTTAGCTATTTGAATGTCTACACTAGCTTGTTTCTTGGGTCCATTTGTTTAGAAAATTTTTTCCAACCCTTTACTCTGAAGTAATATCTACCTTTGATGTTGAGGTGTATTTCTTGTATGCAGCAGAATGATGGATCCTGTTTCACATTCATTTTGTTAGTCTGTCTCTTTTTATTTGGGAATTGAGTCCATTGATGTTGAGAGATATCAAATGACCAATGAATATTAATTACTGCTTTTTTGTTATTGTTGTTGTTGGCTGTATGTGTGTGTGTGTGTGTGTGTGTGTGTGTGTGTGTGTGTGAGAGAGAGAGAGAGAGAGAGAGAGAGAGAGAGAGAGAGAGAGAGAGAGAGAGAGAGAGAATGTACATGTATTTCCCTTCTTTCAGTTTTGCTGGAATGAGATTATTTATTTCCTGTGTTTCTGTGGATGTAGTTAACCCCCTTGGGTTGGATTCTTCCTTCTAATACCTTCTGTGGGACTTAATTTGTAGACAGATATTTTACAAATCTGGCTTTATCATGGAATTTCTTATTTTCTATTCCCTCTATGGAGACTGAAAATTTTGCTGGATATAATAGTCTGGGCTGGTATTGGTGTTCTCCTAGAGTCTGCAAGACATCTGTCCAGGACCATCTGGTGTTTAGAGTCTCCATTGAGAAGTCAAGTATAATTCTAATAGGTCTACCTTTATATGTTACTTGGCCTTTCCCCCTCACAGTTTTTTACATCCTTTTTTTGTTCTGTATGTCTAGTGTTTTATTATGTTGTGAGGGGATTTTCTTTTTCTGGTCCAATCTAATTGGTGTTCTGTAACCTTCTTGAACATCTATAGGCATGTCCTTCTTTAGGTTAGGAAATTTTTCTTCTATGATTTTGTTTAAAGCATTTTCTGGAGCCCAGGGCTGGTGACACATACCTTGAATCCAAGCACTCAGGAGACAGAGACAGGAGGATCCCTGAGTTTGAGGCCATCCTGATCTACAAAGTGAGTTCCAGGGCTATACAGAGGGACTTTGTGTTACAAGATATTCAATCACACTGTGAACCCCAAGGTTGTGTATGCATTAATTAAATAAAATCAGCATTGGGTCAGGAGGCAGAGCCAGCAACTAGTTGATAGAAAGTAATCATAGAGTAACAGAGAGAGTCTGGAAGATAGATAGAGAGACTCACAGAAAGTAATAGAAAGGAATTTTGACTGTGGTAGTCGTTTTTGGTTTGGTGGAGTGTTGCTGGAAACTGCCAGACATTCTATAGGACACAAAAAAAATTACTGAGAGACTCTAGGCCTGTGAGCTTAAAACAGATGCCCCAACTTTACAAGACAACTTTGGATGACTGTCCAGGCTCTCAGCGTCTCTTTGTACCCTTCAAGACTCCCGAAAGTTGCTTACATCTTCTCCATTTCTCAGGTAGTATTATATCCTTCTGAGGTCTTTGATGTGGTTGAAGACTAGATAGTTGTAATTTCCTCAGTTATGGTAAAAGATAAGTTAGATATAAAACCTTAACTTCATAAATATAAGATAGATATGATATCTTCTTTAATATTGTAACTGTAATTCTTGCTCGATAATTGTTTTGTTATATGTAATTTTACTATGTTAAAGTTAAAACCTTCCTTTTTAAAAAAAAAAAAAGAAAAGGGGAAGTGCTGTGGGATGTTCTGTATGACAAATATGTTAATAAAGCACTGATTGGCCAGTAGCCAGACAGGAAGTATAGGCGGGACTAACAGAGAGAGGAATTGAGGGAACAGGAAGGTGGAGAGGAGACTGCCTGGAGCCGCCGCGAGGAGAAGGAAGATGTAAAGTACCGGTAAGCCACGAGCCACGTGGCAAAGTAAAGATTAATAGAAATGGGCTAAATATAAGAGTAAGAGCTAGACAACGATAGGCCTGAGCTAATGGCCAAGCAGTTTAAATAATGTAAGCGTCTGTGTGTTTATTTTGTAAGTGGGCTCTGGGACTGGCGGGACTTGGGAGAGAAATTCTCCAGCTACAGTGGAGCAGAAGGATGCTCTCTTTTCTGAGGCACCAACAAGGATAGAAGTTCAGCTAGGGGCTCCTCATTTTCTGAGCTAGCTGGTTTTCACATCAGCCTCTGACTCACAAGTCTTTACTGATAAATAATAGAGCAATAGAGATTTAGTTAAAACTACATTTGGTGGCAGTGGCCAGTAACTGCAGAATCACAATTACTGGCTGAAACAGCAGTAGATTCAGGTACAGGCACTGTGACAATGGGAAAGCAACAACCCTGTCTTGAAAAACAAAACAAAACAATTTTTTTTTTCTTGGCCTTTGAGCTATGATTCTTCTCATTCTATTCCTAATATTCTTAGACTTGGTCTTTTCATAGTGTCCCAGATTTCCTAGATATTTTGCATTAGGAATTTTTAGACTTAACATTTTCTTTGACCCATGTATCTATTTTTCTATCATATCTTCAACACCTGAGATTCTCTATTCCATCTCTTGTATTCTGTGAGTGATGCTTGTGTCTGTATTTTCTCTTTACTTACCTAGATTGTGCATTTCCAGGATTCCCTAAGTTTGTGTTTTCTTTATTATTTTTATTTCTCTTTTCAGGTCTTAAACAATTTTATTCATTTCCATCATCAGTGTTTTTTCTTGACTTTCTTTAAGGGACTTATTTATTTCCTTCAAATTTTTGTTTATCTTTTTTATTTCTTGAAGGGATTTATTCATTTCTTCTTTAAGGACCTCTATCATCTTCATAAAGTTGGGTTTAAGGTGATTTTCTTCTGCTTCAACTGTGTTTTAATATTCAGAGCTTACAGTAGTAGAATGGCTGGGCTCTGGTGATGATATACTTACAGTGTTGGCTGTTGTTGATTGTGTTCTTACACTGGCTTCTAGGAATCTGGGTTTGGGTAATTATAGATTTAGGTGCCAATTTCTGAGTTTCTCTTTTTTTGAATGGAGGTATTTCCCCTTGGTTTCTGTTTTGTCTTTGGTCTTCTAGCTGGATTGGCTGGCACTTAAATAGAGGGTTTCTATCTGAGTTGGTGGCTGGAGTTATGGAGGACTGGCATGGCCTGTGGTCCAGCATGTTGCCTCTGATGGAATTGGAGTTGAAATATGGTAATGAGGAGGGGAGGGTTATTTGGGGATAGGCTGGGTAAGCATGAAGAAAGTGGGGACAGTCAGCAGGCAACCAGCCTACCTGGGGTTCTAGTGGCCAGTGTGGCCTCTGGTAGAATAGGGGGCTTCCAATGGAGTTGTGGACCAGAATTTAATGATGGGAGGGCAATTGGGGGTAGGCTGGGTGAACACTGAGGGAGTGTTAGTGGTCTGTGGGTAGGGTCTTACCCTTATCTGGGGCTTGGGGTGCCAGTGCGGCCGTTGGTAAAGCAGAGAACTTTAACTTTTTCATGGGGACCATCGGCTCCCCAGTAATGACATGGAGACTTATTATTGATTTGGGAAGCTCAGTTTAGACTAGCTCCTAACTAGTTCTTATAACTTAAATTAACCCATTTCTATTAATCTATGTGCTGCTTCATCGCTCGTGGCTGTTACCTCTCCTCGTGAATGCCTTGCTTGATCTTTGTCTCTCATTGTTTCTGCCTTCTTCTTTCCAGAGCTCTCTCTGTCCCCAGAAGTCCCATATAACATCTTTTCCTGCCTAGCTATTGGCCATCAACTTTTTATTAAACCAGTCATAGTGACATATATTTACATAATCAAATATCTCACAACAGGTTGGGATATCTTATACTATATTTTTGTGTAAAATAATTATCATCCAATGTAAGAAATGATCTGATTAATGCTTTATTTTTGCCAATCTCTGGAGGGTCAAATTTTACAACTGAATTATCCTCTTTGCCTCTACTTTCAAACTAATATGAGAGGCTGTCTTGAGTAAAGTATATGAAGAAAATCTGGCCTTATACAAGTACTTTGATAATTCATCAAAACCTGAGAAGTAAGCTTAAAGACAAATGCTGTGAAAATTAGTTGCAATGTTATATTGTGGAATCTGAAATTGCATTCAGGACTTTTTCGGACCTTTTTTTTGAGTCTAATTTGTTTTTACTTCCTAATTATTTGGTGGGTTTTTTTTGAGATTTTAAAATAATATATTATTTCCTCCTCCCTTTCCTCTTTCCATATACCACTCCTTGCTCTCTTTCAAATCTTTCTCCTTTCATTAATTGTTGTTACAATCATGTATGTATATGCCTCACTCCTTAGCCTAGAAGCTACTCACAATTGATAACTGCTGAGAGAGAAGAAAATTTCACTCCAGGAAAGCCCCATGCTAAGGAATAATCATCCAACATAAATTGGGCCTCATGTTTTTTTGTGATTTTATTTTACATTTTTAAAGAGAGAAAAAATGGAAAAAACTGAAATAAGGGGAGTATTATAGTCAAGGAATATCTAGGAGTTGAGGAGTCAAAAGGATATCATCAAAATATGTTGTATGACACTGCCAAAAATTGAGAACATTTTTAGACTAAGAAAGAGAGTTCAGCTCTTCCACATGGGATTGTGCAGATGTCCACACAGTGGCAAAGAACAGAAAAAGACAAGGAATAGCTTACAGTGACCATGGAAGATGCCTGAGTCTTCTGAAGTATCTGAAAGCCCTTGAAATTTATTGAAATTCACAAATCATACAGTGAGACTTGCTGCTTAATGAGACCAGTTCTCAATTATAGGTATCCAAGTATGCAGCAATTATTCAACCATGGTGTTTTCTTTTAATATTATCACACATTGTTTAAGTGCATAGACACATAACACTGTACCATATAAGGATGTACAATTATTATCTGTCAACTTAAAAATACTTGGAAAAAGCATGAAGTAATAAAAGCTGTGCTATTAGTAAGCACAGAAGCAAAGTCAGGACATCAGAAAGAAGCTAAAAATAAGCATTAAATTGGAAGTTGTGTGATTGTAAACAGGATTTTGCTTTACTTTATTGATTTGCCTCATGGGAAAATCCAAAACCAAATGTGCATTTCCCAAAATACAGAAAAAGAACTAATAGCTTTGCAAGTGTTTTCTGTGTGTGTCAATGTATACCACTCTTTACTCCAAAAACTAATAGTTCTAATTTGGTTAACAGAATGCCTTTCATATTAAACTAAAGGATACGTTCTTAAACTCTAGGATTACTTATATTGTAATGTGTCAAGAACTCAGGCATCATTGTTGCAGTTTCTGTTGCTTCTGGTCTCCTACTTTAGCAGCCCTGCTGGTGCTCTGCCTCTCTGATCTTCTACTGCATATCAGATATTTAAATTATGATGGATAACAACAGCAAAATTACAGTTATGGAGTAACAACAAAATAATTTTATGATTGGGGGTCACCACAACAGAAGGAACTGTTATAAAGGGTCACAGCATGAGGAAGTTTGAGAACCACTGTCTTTGAAGTTTGTTTTCTAGTGAGAGAGAGAAGGAAGTAGGTCCAGATGGAAGGGGGTGTGAGGAGGGACTGGGAGGTGTAGAGGTAGGAAAATCTGTAATCAGCATATATTGTTTGAGAGAAAAATATATTTTCAATAAGAGGGAAAACTAATATAATGATTATATCATAAAAATAAAAATGATTATCTAGTAAATCCTCATGGTGTAAAAGAAGTAAATTGATACATTTTTCCTTAATATTTTGCTCTTATCTCCTTGTTCATAATCTATGTAATTTACTGAGTACATTTTTCATTATAATTTTAATACTATTACTATTTTTACCCCAGTGACTATTTATGAAACGCTATACGTACATAAACATACAATTCTATTAGAATTTGGCAAAATTCAGTTATTACTACATTTAGTCCTCACTTGTGGATGCGTTTTACTAATTTTTGTGATAATTTTTCCAAAGTGAGTTTTAGTGTCTTTCCTAATGAAAGTGACATCATTATTCATAAAGATTCTATATCTACTATTTCTGTTTTACATCAGCATCACTATTAGGATAATGTTTCTATTTGTTTGTCTTCTTATTTGTCCTTCACAGCTGTGTAAGTATCCATATATTCTTCTGGCATTTAATGTTAAAGAGAAGTTTGAAGGTATAACTGAAGGGTTTTTTTTTCTTTTTGGATAATTTCATTTTATCCTTGAATTTAAATAGGACTCTACTTTAACATTTGAAATTCTGCCAGGATATATTACTTCTTCACTCTCCGCTCCCCTGGTAAACACTTTAGAGTTGTCCTCTGACATAAGTTGAAGGAGGTAACTTTTGATTCCTGCCCAGTGATTCATAAGCTGATACAGAGATCCCTAAAACTTCATGCACACTCAGAAAGGAAACGCTCTGTTTCCTGGCTTCTCTGGAGCTGTGGGTTGTAGTATGCCTATCCTTTGCTTTACATCTAGTATCCACTTATGAGTGAGTACATACCATGTTTGTATATCTGAGTCTGAGTTACCTCACTCAGGAAGATATTTTTTAATTCTATCCATTTGTCTACAAGTTTCATTATTTTTTACAGCTGAGTAATACTCCATTGTGTATATGTACCACATTTTCCTTATAGATTTCTTCAGTTGAGTGGCATCTAGGTTGCTTCCAGGTTCTGGCTAAGAGGAGATGGGATGGGGAATGAGAACATGATGGGTGATTTTGGCATGGTCATAGTTTAAAAATAATATTAGCCTGTGTGTGTTTATTTGAGTCTGAGTGGCTGCAGGACCAGCAGGTGAGAGAGATTTATCCTGACTGTGGGCCAGGCAGGACACAGAAAAACTTCTGACTACAAGAACATGAGGGAATGGGATGGTTGAGCTAGGGGAGGGACGAAGTAGGAGAGCAATGAAAGAGATATCTTGATAGAGGGAGACATTATGGGGTAAGAGAGAAACCTGGTGCTAGGGAAATTCCCAGGAATCCACAAGGACAACCCCAGATTAGACTACTAGCAATAGTGGTGAGGGTGTCTGAACTGTCCTACCCTTGTAAGCAGATTGGTGAATACCCTAACTGTCATCATAGAGCCTTCATTCAGGATCTGATGGAAGCAGATGAAGAGATCCACAACCATGTACCAGACCGAGCTCCAGGAGTCCAATCCAAGAGAGGGAGAGAAGAGAGATTATATGAGCAATGGGAGTCAAGATCATGATGGGAAAATCTACAGAGACAACTGAACCAAGCTCATAGGAACTCACGAACATTAGTCCAACAGCTGTGGAACCTGCATGGGACTGGACTAGACCCTCTGCATATGGGAGAGAGATGTTTAGCTGGGTCTATTTGAGGGGCTCCTGGCAGTGTGATCAGGATCTATCCCTGGTGCATGAGCTGGATTTCTGGATCCCATTACCTAGAGTCCGACACTTTGCTCACTCTTGATGCAGCGGGGTGGGGCTTTTTCCTACCTCAACTGAATGTACCAGGCTTAGCTGTCCCCTCATGGGAGAACTTACCCTTTTGGAGGAGAGGATGAAGGGTGGGTAGGGAATGGAAAAGCAGAGGGAGGGAACTGGAGGAGGGATGAGGAGGGAATCTGTGGTTGGTATGTAAAATGAATAAAAAAAATTAAAAAAAAGAAAAGAAACACTGACTCCCTGCTTTGACCTCTGAGGTTGGTGAAGTTGTAGGCATAAGTAGATACTTTAAGAACATATAATTTTTGTGTTTAGTATGATTACATCAAATTTTACATATTCAGCTTCTTTTCTGATTCTACAGAACAAACCTGTATCAGTCACAAAGGCAAGAAACAGAGAATGTTTACATTCCCCTGAGTTTCCATTCAGTGTGGTTACTTCGCACTGGACACCCATTCTGCAGCATCTCAATGCCAAAGTCATGGAGAACTGGATGAATGTGATCATCGCTGAGCCTAAGGCCAGAGCTTGTGAACAATGCATAGAAATAAGACCTGTGGTTCTGTGATAGGCAGTCCTGGGACAGTGATGAATAACCATTTCCAAGATCTTACAATACAAACTGTTTGGGGTATTCCTACTTCAAAACCTGCTTTAGTATCTAGTCCTTTGTTGTATGAAACTGAGATCCTTACCTGAGTCTGTCAAGTTCTCATTAATGGTTGTCTGTCCATAGGAACACAGGATCTCATGAATGAGTAACTGAACTGGAACCTACATTTCTGTGTTGTCTCACACACTAAAGCTGAAAGGGGTATCACCAGGGAGACTCTCTTGCAGGCATAATTTCTAACAATTAAATTTATTTTTCCCTCTTCCTATATTATTTTCCTCATTATTAGCCTGAGATCTGCACCAATTGGCCAATAGTAAACTGAACATAAGTTGAAACATTACTCCAAATACAAGTCAAAAAATGCATAGAGGTATTGGCTTGTTACTGAACCAAGTATTTCTCATAAACATTGTATATAACAATATCAAGTTCTTACCACAAAATCAAAGTGGCACTTCCCATCTTAGCTAATAATCATCCTTCACATCCCAAATCTCCAGTACACCAGCTCTACTTAAGGTATATATATATATATATATATATATATATATATATATATATATATCCAGATTTTTCAACATGAAGATGGAATTCAATGCCATCTCGCTGAGAACCAGGGCCCAGATTCAAACACATCAGATATTTACTGTCTTGCTTTGGCATTCATATAAAACGGGTGTCTAGAATTCATCAGATTGTTAGTACCACAGATAAACCTGCTATCTTTTACCACAAAGATAATATTGCATATAAAACATGTAGAAATTTTTATGGATGGAAAAGCTTTCAAAGAAAGAGAAGGGGGAGATAAAAGGAGACACCAAGATTAAAAACCTTAGTTCAGAGAGTAAAACCAGACAAATTCCTCAAAGAACACTGACTGTCTTGGGTCTTCCCAGATTTGGTGAGTATGAATGGAAGACAAGAGAAAAAGCAGTATGTGAAGGGGACATGCATGGCATCTTAGTCTAAGTAAGGTAATGTTCCAACCATAAAAGGGTTTTAAAATAAAAACAAAAACATTAATTCTAGTCATAATATTGAGAACACTGTAAGCTGCAATATGCCCTGCAAATACTATTATTCAAAATACAGTAATAGAGAAATTATCCAATCTGAATCATGAGAGACTTGGAGGATAAATTACATTGATGATGAAAGATTTTAGAGAGGTGTTCTGATAATCTGTTCTTGCATAGTTATTCCCAAATATAAATATTAAAATAAATGACTATCTTATCTGCTCAGTTGCAACATATGTTTCCTCCATGTAGGTAATGTGGCCATCCTTGTAATATAGTAATGATAGATTAGTCAGACTCTGTACATAGATGCAAAGTTCCCTCACAGCACAAAAGTAAGCATTATCAGGTCTTAATTCTGGCAAACAATAGCTTCTGACATCTATTATTGGTTATAAACACATTGTGGAGCCATCCCAGAACCAAGGACAGAAAGGCAGTGAAAGGGCACGGATATTAGAGGTGCAGGACCTTTAGAGAGTAGCTAAAAGTAGATATAATTGCCTTTCTGAGTAAAGTTACTCATAATTTTATGTATTTCTTTGGGAGATCCTGTTTTCCAATACTCTAAATTACCAACCTAAAATTCATGTTTAGATAAATAGTACAAATTTTCTAAAGGTAACAAATGTTTATGGTTAAAATATTAAAATATTGGAAATTTCAATGAAACTCATAAATGACATTCCTTCTTTCAGAAAAGTTCAAGTGTAAATAAGTTGATAGATAATTCTATGCAAAGTGTTATATAGTGCATACAGTAGTGACATGAAACAGTTCTTTCTAAACATATAAAGACCTCTCCAATCTACATTTTTTCTTTTTTGTGTGTGTATCTTTAAGTAATGAGATTCTTATTACATTTGATTCTTAGAAATGTATTTCCAGACAAAATTGACAGAGTATTTTTTATGTCAAGAAGGAAGAAGCCTAAACAGAGAATATGTCAGAATCTTATGAGGAAAAGTAAAAGAAAACTTTAGGTATCAAAGAGTAATCACTAAATCAAATATGAAGGTTAATAGCACAGAGAGAAGGC
>CABHPQ010137362.1:2263-23067 GCA_902168405.1 Peromyscus aztecus | reverse complement strand
ACACACACACACACACACACACACACACACACACACACACACTTACTTGTGTGCATGCATGAATGAAAAAAAATATATTAAGGAAAGAAAAGGGGGCCAGAAGCTGTTCTGTACAGCAGCGGCACCAGGACGAAGCCCTACAAGAAAGTCAGTTCTGGAAACATTCTTGAGGAGTCATTGGCTTTTGCTGACAATGACGTCAAGTGATTCTAACCAAATCTTAATAGAGTGGGGGTAGGAGAAGGAGGCTAAGAGAGACAGAAAGAGAAGACAGAAGGACAGAAAGTGAAGAAGGAACGTGGGGCAGCATCTGCTATTGGAGCAGTTAACCCAGGAGAGTTTTCTTTTGGCCTGAGCCTTTCCTATTTCCCAGGTGGCATCTTTTTAGGCAGTGATTGGGTTAAGTGATGCATGATAAACGGCCCCCAGCCTGCACCCGCCATCAACAGAGGCCCGCCTGGCCCTGGCTGCGGAAACAGAAAGGTCATTCATTACCCAATGTGAGCAAACAGAGTGCACGTTTGTGATAAATAACAGCCATTATTGAACTACAGTGCTCTCTGGGAATTCCCTAACACTTCCTTGACATTAATGTACTATTTGTGGAAGGCTCCATGAGGCTCTCTCAGTATTATTTAATGCTCCGTGTTTTACGTGGGACACTATGAGACACTTACTTCTCTTTGGTTGGGATGCAAGAGTCTCAACAAATACTGAATACCTCCTTTCAAATCACAAGCCAAGTGCTAAGGCATATGTCTGGCCACGAGGTTAGCAGAGGCAGACAAAGCCCATGCTGAACACAGTGGAGACATATCCAGTCTGGGTTTGACCTCATCTCTAAAGGGGCTGGTCACAAACATGACTGCCTCATATCCCTGGTCAAAGAAGAAAAAATGGAACTGTAAAAGATGCTACCCACATACACAGATCCATCAGGGAAATGAGAACCCCAGTGCCCCTCTTCACTCATAATCCTGGCCACTGTTTCTTCACACCAGCTGCTGTCACTGCAGGCAAGACTTGTCACCCTATCCTCGGGAGTTCTTTGCCCAGCTCATTCCAGCTGGCTCAATTCCAAGTCCATCCTAACTGAAGCTGTTCCAATGCATCCCACCCCAGCCAAGCATAGTCTTTTCATACTCTGGTCCCCACAGAACCTGCTCAAGAAGATTCAGGAAGTGCCCAATGATGCATGGCAAGTTTCTGTGGCAAATCCATGACCCTACCCTCATTCTTCACTGTCAGCCATAAGCCAATACTGTGCAAATGAAGGGGTCATGTCATGCACAGAGAAAACTTCATCTACCTTGCTTTAGTCTAGGAAGTAGAGAGGGCTTTGAACTTCACTCTTTGTATATTGCCAAGTGCTGGAATCCACACATGACACATGGTGATTGTAAACACATGTGTTGCTCTGTGAAAGGATGGTCAGAAGGATTCACACATACCAAGTAGTCCCCATGTAGTCAGACAGGTCTAAGTGCTTATGGGAAAGCACATCTTAAATGTTAAACCTTTAAAATCTGACCATTATTCTATGTCAATAGGCAAACTTGGAATACAGAAACCATGTGGTGTGAGACAAAATATCACAATAAAAACAAAGACAAATAAAAATAAAACACACAAAACAAAGCACAGCAGTTGCTTAACGGAAACAGAAACAAAAGCTGATGCATTTGAAGCGTGAGTCAGCAATAGATGATTGAGCTGCATCCAGAATCCACCAACTGAAAGTAGTAAGGAAAATCTACCTTAATGTTTAAAAGGACAAATTTGCCAAAACATTGAATCTGTCAAGCGGTGCACATGAAGTGACATACTGTGTTATTATACCTTATCATATTTGTTTTACAGTGTTCTACATTGAAAAATACATGGGCTCTATTCATTACGTCCTAGATCTCAAACGTAGCTATAGCAGGTTCTGGTCAGTTGTCATGACTTATATCCCAGAATACAAGATCTTTGTATTTTACCTGCCTGACATTACTATTAGGCATCTTTCCTCATACACAATCTAATGAAGCTTAGAACTGGGAGGCCGACGGTCACGTACCACTGCAGGTGGGGACATCACCATGGCCTGACAAGCTGGTGAAGAATGTCATAGGACACATCTTCAGCAGTTAGATGGGACCTAGAAACCGGGACACTGTGTCCCAACCTCCTTGCCTCGCTGTGAAATGAATGCTACTTGTTATGGAGGTAAACAAGGGGGAAGACGGAGCCGAATTAGGTCAACATGTACTGAGGTGGCCGGGAAACTGGAGCTAGAAAACCATCTCCCAAACTACAAATCATAGAAATGAAACCTCCAAAATATGATTCTGACCTAATATTTCCCCAAAACAGCAAAAACAAACAGCTCTCCAAAACAGAAACTTAAACCAGCACGAGTGTTCTCACTCATTGTCATAGATTGAATGTGAGATGGTGCTGTGGGATGTTCTGTATGACAAATATGTTAATAAATAAAGCACTGATTGGCCAGTAGCCAGAGAGGAAGTATAGGCGGGACTAACAGAGAGGAGAATTGAGGGAACAGGAAGGTGGAGCAAGAGACTGCCTGGAGCCGCCACCAGAACAAGCAAGATGTAAGGTACCAGTAAGCCATGAGCCACGTGGCAAAGTATAGATTAATAGAAATGGGCTAAATATAAGAGTAAGAGCTAGACAATGATAGGCCTGAGTTAATGGCCAAGCAGTTTAAATAATATAAGAGTCTGTGTGTTTATTTTGTAAGTGGGCTCTGGGACTGGCAGGACTTTGTAGCTGGAGACTGGCGGGACTCGGGAGCTGGAGAGAAGCTCTCCAGCAACAAGATGGCCCACTAGGATTGTATGTGTCCCCACCAGATGGCACTACTTTGGCAGGTGGTAGAACTTTTGGAGGGTCACTGAAGCCACCCTGGGAGCTGAACTTCCCGCTCACTTGCTACAGTCTCTGCCTCTGACTCCTGTCCACTACAGGGTAACAGTACTTCTTGCCACCATGAGCCATAAAACTGTGAAATGAGCTCTCTGAAATCATAAGCCACACACACCAATATTTTTCAGCTTAGGTCGTTTCTACGAAGTATTTTTGTCAGAGAAATGAAAAACCAATTGCCATACTTCTGTGTCCTCTGTGGGATGAAGTCTGAATTGAAACCCGGGCTGGAAAAGCTCTCCCGTCAAGCTAATATGACTTTAGAAAACACAATAAAGGTACAGACTGAAGCTTGCCCTCACAGCTTGCTCCCCAGGCAGACAACACATGACCCATGGGATTAGTAAGGAGTGGGTGAAATTAAATCCCAGGCTCGCCCCAATACAATTTAGTTGCCTGAGGATGTTCAAGACTTAGGCTCAAAGTAGAATCAGGCAAAGGTGAGACACACCCATGTCAGGAAGGAGAGCTGAATCACAGAAACCACTATATAAATCAGGACTTCAGGACAGGCTAGGAACTGGCACCATAAGAACAGCTTTGAAGTTTAGAACCTGTTATGTTTATGGAACCTGTCATATAGACTCTGATACCACAGATCATACCAGGTACAGAAAAGAAGGCCACTCAAGCATCCACAAGATAATCAACCTCAACAAAACCAGTCTGAACTCCAGCCATCACAAGCACTCAGGTGAAATGCCAAGCCGTTCCTACCCTGTTAGCAAATGAGCAGTCAACGAAAGGAAAGAGGAAGAAATAGTGTAGACACTGAAGTTCTAGAAGATCCGGCTAACAAGCCGGGGTGGGAGGGTCAGGAGAAGGGAGAAACACATTACCCAAAGATGTCCACTGACCCGATCTATCAGCACCAGCCTCCATGTCACTCTGTGTCAAGTCTACTCAGTGTCACTACAGGCTGGTCCCTTGTGCTCACTAAGTCAGGGTACTTACATTGATATTCACTACATGTAGTGCTCCCTGGAGAGATGGGAGGCTGACAGAGAGGGTAAAAGTTCACAGCAGATACCCACTACCTCTCTGAGAATGAAGGAAGAAGGTTTTCCTGCCTACATTCCAAGTTGACACAAGCTTAATTTGATATGTTTATTTAATCTGTTCTGAATCATGCAGGTACTAATGATAACAACAGCTGAGATCTTTCTTCTCTCTCTCTCTCTCTCTCTCTCTCTCACACACACACACACACACACACACACAGAGGAATTTACATGCATGATTTCAATGACATAAAAATCTTTCTACTCATTTTAATCTATTAATAAAATTATGGAGTGAGGCAGTGGTGGTGCACACTTTTAATCCCAGCACTCGGGAAGCCGAGAAGCAGAGACAGGCAGGCAGATCTCTGAGTTCAAGGTCAGCCTGGTCTACAGAGTGAGTTCCAGGACAGCCAGAGCTACACAGAGAAACCCTGTCTCCAAAAAACCAAAAAACAAACAAAAAACAAAAAACAAACAAAATAAGATTATGGAGTTAGTAACTAAACAGTTAGATCAAGTATCAGTCTTACTCCAATTTTATGAAGTATATTTCGGCCATGTTGTCGTCTGGAC
The DNA here is from genome assembly GCA_902168405.1 of Peromyscus aztecus. Lineage (NCBI taxonomy): Eukaryota > Metazoa > Chordata > Mammalia > Rodentia > Cricetidae > Peromyscus > Peromyscus aztecus. Next base: position 18,556 of record CABHPQ010137362.1, on the reverse strand, counting down.
CATACTTCAAACCTCGTAACACCAACTTCAGTATTTCTTTACAGTTATGCAGGGTACGAATGTTCTTTGAAAACCTAAATGATCAGTATGGACACTACATTGTTACTTTTCTCTTACTGCACCCTTCTCACCTCTGTGGATAACAACAGGCAAGGTCATCTTGTGGGTGAAAGTTCCTCTCTGCCCATCTGCACTACTGTGATCAGTACGGACAGCCTCAGGTGTGAAACATTTAGCTCACTTCACTTTAAAATAAACCAGAGGGCGTTCTGACTAATAACCCAGAACTGTTTCTCTAACTGATATGAACCCAGGGGCATCTACATGGTATATCACAATATCCTGACCCTCTCAAACCCTCAGCACAGGCTCCAGGGCAGGGAGGTAGATTCTGGGCCACATCAAGCTAAGTCACAACACTTATGGTGGTATCTGAGAGCTTTGAACATGGCCCTAGAATGGCTGTCCACCCAACAGGCAAATGGGTAAGTTGTAGCTTACTCCATTCACAATATTCTTACTTGTGAAAAAATTACAATCTCACTAAAACATTCCACTAAGACTGAAAATCTTCACAGTGGACTCAACCCACAGCTATAGTTTTTTTCCCACTGCAAAGGAAGCCACCTTTGCTGAAAATTTTAGTCATTTTCCACACAATTACAGTGAGAGTGGAATTCCCTAGTTGCCATCCACCTTGTTTTCTAAGATTGTGTCTCTCACAGGGCACAGAACTTGTAGATTATGCTAGGCTGCCAACTAGTGAGCCCCAGGGATGTGCCTGTCTCCACCTCCAAAGCACTGGGATTACAGGTACACACAACCACATCCAGCTGCCCAACTTTTTTACATGGGTTCTGGGGATCAAACTCTGGCTCCCAGGCTTGCAAAGTGAGCCCTTTACAACCTAGCAACTAACTCAACAAGAGCAGTTAAGTCTGGCTGGTGAAATTATTCAGTCTCCAATCAAACCCTCTACCATTAATACACCGTTACCAATCATCACCTCTATACTTGCAGGCAGACTTTCTAAGAAAGGAAGCATTCTTCTATTGTCTTAGTCTTACTTTACCAGCTTCTATTTGCTTTCTGAATCAGTGTCTATTTTACCTCTGTGAAAAAGAGCCATTTTTTAAAATTTTTACCTCAATAGTCTACAACCTAAAATGAATGACTACAGTAAGTTTCCCACTATATCTGCCAAGCAAAACTGAGTTCACTTTAAATACACAAATTCTGTATACCAAAAAGCCTACCACAAACTCATCTTGAATTTATGCACAGGGATATGTAATTTCATCGAGGGGGAAAAAAAAAAACTCTTGTACAACTGTTTCAGTCTCTATAGCCCCATCCACCCTCAAATGCAACCAAACTTTGGGGTGTCAAATGCATCTAAAAGAAGAGAGAAATGGGGGATAGTTCATCTGGGGCAATTATACCCATCAGAGGAAGGATGCTGACCCTCAACAGTCACAGATAATGGACACCCATGCTGTATGGCCCTTTCCCACTAAAGAACTGGAGGCCAGGAAACACAATCTCACACATTCTCAACTATGTAAGACTCTGTCCTAAAGCACACATCCTCACCCTGGCCTCTTCTTTTTAGGGACCTACATGAAGACACTGATAAGAACTGCTTCACCATTATGTGTGGCCAGAAGAGAAAGACGTGTAACTGAAAGGGTGAAGGTCATCACACGAAGGACCAACAGCTATTTCAGCACCCAAAAATAACCTATTGGTGGCCATGTAAAAATAGCTTCATGATGGAAAATTCCTCCTAGCTTAAATTGGCAACTTAGTATCCAGGCTCTGAGAATCATCCCTAATATAACTCTCTCAAGTCCATAGCTCCTTTCCTTCAAGTGCCTGGTTGGTTTTTCCATGCACTTGTCTTTACAAACAGGAAGGCGACCTGTGTCAATGGACAGGGCTCTTCTCTCTTTCCTACAAGGTCTATGTTCTCCACCCTCTGCTGAGGCCATCTGTGAGGGACAGGGCCATGTGTTAAGGGTTGGTCCTCATTAATGGAAGATTTTGATCTGGAGTCATGAACAAGAAAAATTCTCTGAACACCAGGCTAATATTCCCAGTAGGCCAGAATTATTCCAAACTGACTTTCACCTTTTTCAACTATAATTCAAAATCCAACCCTTACTTCCAGAATAGAAACAAAGGCAGAAAGAGAAAAAGTGAACAACTGTTATAAAAGGTACAACTTTTTATAACAGCTGTTATAAAAGTCAAAGAAACAGCAGCAAGGAGAGAGACAAGGAGGTGGCCGTGGAGAAGCTACCATGAAAATAAATTCACTAAACAAAGTCGTAATGCTCCCTGGCTGGACTCTCTTCTCAGCTCTGCTATTAACTAAACTGCACCTACTGGGCACACAAGATGGCTCGGTGGGCAGAGGCACTTGCTGCACATGGCTACTTGAGTTTAATTCCCAGGGCACATACCAAAGTGGAAGAAAAGAACAGACTCAAAAGCTGTCCTCTGACATCCACACACGCACCACGGCACACACACAGCTGTATGCATGCACACATACACCAACACATAAAAATAAAACAAAATAAAATGCAGCTACCTAGGCAGCTTACTAAACCTGCCTGGTGTACAGTTACCCGACCCCTGGTAGATGAAGAAGCACATAGGTAACTATGGTGTCTTTCGACACCATATGGTGTGCACAGTGCAGGCAAGAGCAGTCGGTACCTCACGAAGGTGTTTCAATGCTGTGATGCAAAGCTAGGGAAGCCGTGTACATTTCCTGGGAGAATGTTCTCCATCACTGCCAACACTAGCCTTATCCTCGTTCCCATTTGCTACTCAGCATTTCCCTCACACCTCATTCCTCGCAGATCTCCACGGCTTTCATCTTCCCGTCCTTTGCTCCTCCTTTTTGCCTCTTTCTTATACCCCGGGGGTCATCCCAGCTTCCCTCACTACCTCTGTAATTCATCACACACCGCTTATCATTTAATTCTCTGTGTTCTGACATAAATGAGAGAGAAAATAACTCCCTACCACCAGAAATTCAATCATATAAAATACAGAAAGGTGTCTTTAGTCAATTTGAGACAATCACTCAAATGAAGACTGGTCAATATGTATAAATCTGATACTCATTATGGTGATATTTTATTTGTACTGAATTGTGATTTTATTTGTATGTTAATAAATAAAGTTGCCTAGGGGGTCAGAGCTATTAGCAAGCCATAGCAAAAGCCAGTTGTGGTGGTGCACGCCGGTAGGATTTGCTGAAGGAGGCGCACGTCTTTAATCCCAGCACTTGGTAGACAGAGCTAGGTAGATCTCCGTGTGTTCAAGGATACAGCCAGCATTGGAGACACACGCTCCAATGTGTGTCTGGAGGTCTGTACAGACAGGCAGTGACGAGGCAGTCACGTGGTTGGGTTTACAACCAATGAGAAGGCAGAATAGAAACACTATTTAAAGACAAACAGACAGGAAGTAGCTCTCTTTCGGAGAGGTCTCTTGGCTGAAGAAGCTAGCTGCAACAGGCAGGTAAGGCTCTTAGCTCTGACCTCTTGGGCTTTTATCTTTACATTGGCTCTGTGTTTCTTATTTAATAAGACAGTTGGTTACATGTACAACTCATCACAAATGAAACATTAAGATGCTTAGATCTAAAGAAATAACTATTGAGAATGGGGGTGCGGTTCAATACTGTAGGCTCAAGCCTGCCTAGCAAGCTTAAAGGCCTGGGATCCATACTCAGCACCATCAAAAAGACCTACCAAGACACTCTTAGGAGCTACAGAAAACACACTGAAGTGAGTAGTATAAAAGGGGACAACATCCATGAGCAACATGGCAAATAAAAAGCACAGTTAAGGAAAACCCTACCAGAAATGTTCGACACGCAGGAAACAGCACACCAGCAAATGTTCACAGGCAATCAAAAAATACCACATCGAACAAAAGTGTTAGAAAGCTAAGAGGTAATGAGGCTGCCCAGAGTAGCCAGCACACCCCAGGAAATCTCACTCACATATGATTTCCCACCAACATAATACAGAAAGTACAAAATCAGGATCCCCAGAAGATGAGTGCAGTTAGTTATTACCTGACAACTTCCCATCCTACCCTGCCCACTGCAGTAGCCAGTGAGTGAACACCAGCACATCATGGTCTGACCACCCACAGCTGGTGGGGAAGGAGAGGAAGCAGGCAATGAAAATGCAAAACAATCACTGTCTATCATGATGAGGAAGAATTCCAGGCGTCAATCAGGCTAACCAGTATTTCTAAGGCAGCTGTGTAGTGCTGCTCCATGAGATGAGCAATGGAATCAATCAATCAACTGAGGGAAATAACGGCTCGCCTCCATGTAGTTGAACATCATCCAATCAGCCTAAGGGCCAAGGCAGAACAGAAAGGGGAGTGAGAACGAATCTTCCCTTTGTCTGCTGAGCAAGAGTGGGACCTTGAGCTCTTGGGATGGGACCTTCCACAGCTGACTCTCAGGCATCTCCTACGGGAGCCATTTTGTTTTGTGATTTTCATTAACAGCATCATCACCTTCATAGTCACAAGAGGCAGTCCTTGACAAATAAAGCATTTCTTATGGAAACACTTGGGACAAAAACATTTCAGATTGTGGGGTTTGGGAGGTTCTAGCATATTTGCAGTGTAATTAAGGCACCTCAGGGACCAAACTTAATTCTAAACTCAAGATTCATTTACATGCCAGCTATACCTTACATATAGCCCAAAGGTAATTTCCATGTGTTATATTTGTTCATTTGGGACATAAAGTTTCATGGGATGGCATTTTCCATTTACAGTACTGCGTAAGTCCTGCAAATGTTCCAGTTTTGGAATATCGCAGATCTGGGGCTAGCAGATCAGGGATGCTCCAACTGTAACACATCTCTTCACAGGTCCCCTACTTCCATCAGAACTGCGGCTGAGGAAGCAGCCTCACGTGGACTTATCCAGCATTTCAAACTTGGTAATTGTCTTTAAGCCCCTTTAATCTATTCTTTTTCATTATTACTAATTAAAAGCCAAGATACATGAAATATTTTTAAAGATATAAATTTTCAAGACCTAAAAATCCATTATTGAGATATTCTCTCAATTACATAATTTTCTTCTGTTTTACAATGTGTTTGCCAGAATCACCTTCCACATGAACTCCGTTCATTAATAAAACAATGTGCTTTTAAATCTCTTGTGACCTCTACATCCCCTCTTTATTTCTTTAACCCACTTTTATTTGAAATAAATTTTACCTGCTTTGTTTTGGAAGGCGTCCCAAAAATCAGTTTTTTGTCTGTTTTACTGGCACAGACAAGCAGAAAGGCTTTGTGTGGTCTGAGCCATCCTTACGTATTCTGAGGTGGATGGGTGGGATATGTAACAGACGAATTTATTGCAGATTCTGTTTGGGATTTTATGGTTTAGTTCTCTGAGTTGCTTTAGTTCCTTCAAGGAGAACTGAAATCTAAAGTGGTCATGTCCATTAATGGGAGTCCTTTAGAATAACTGGCCACATTACAGTGATTCTTAAGACAAAACCATCAAGCATTGTGTTTTTCTTAGAAATAATAAAAGGTCAACAAAAGCATCTCATTTCCCACTGGACACGGGTAACACACATTTATAATCCTGGCCCTTGGGAAGCTAGGACAGAAGAAAAGCCATTTTGAGATATACTTGGGCCATGTAGCAAAACCTGTCTCAAAACAAAAAACAAACAAGACCAAAAAAGGAAAAAAGTTACTTTCTCCAAATCAAACGTTCTCACCTACCAATGTTTTAAGGGAAACAAAAGCTTTTCTTTTCTTTCTTTCTTTCTTTCTTTCTTTTCTTTCTTTCTTCCTTCCTTCCTTCCTTCCTTCCTTCCTTCCTTCCTTCCTTTCTTTCTTTCTTAAGGTAACTTAAATAAAAAGGTTGGTTGCTTTAGTTTCAATTTATAATAGTTACTTGTACATATATCATTCAATAAATGTGGAAAAATAACTGAAATAGCTACTGACCAGCAAGTTTATTACCAATGCTGCCATGTTCCGAAGGAGAAGGGACTTTCTCCTGATCTGTCCCGAGAAGCCAGTGCTGGATCAAAGCCTCCCACCTGCCCACATCACTGCTTAGCTCCCATTATCGCCCTCAACCACACTTTCACCAGTTCTCAACGAGGCAACAGCCAGGCTTAAGCCTCTCTTCAACGCATATTCAAAAATGATATAAGCAAAATGAACTTCTCTGGGAAGCTGATGTCCAAGAAATTCCAAGGCCTCAGGAGGCAGCAGTGCCCGAGTGCCTGGGAGCAGGATTGGGTATGGCGGAAGAGCCATTCAACGCTCTGGGTTTTCCCCTCTGTGCACCAACGCCATAAACCAGCACCGAGTCAACGCGCTTACTCAAAACATGGCTGCCGTACTAGCTGAAACATAGGGCTTCGATCATCATTTTCACTAGCTGAGGGTTGAGGCTTGACAAGACGGTCCTGAATCCATCCTACAACAGCAGGCAAGAAACATTCATGCTTAGCGTGCATGTTCTACAATCAAAAGGTCTTCATTTGTCACTAATAGTTTTAGTTGTTCATAAGACAGTCAGTCATCATTGACTTTAGGAAAGACAATAATCCAAGATGAAGCAAAGGTAAAGATAATGAGAAGTCTATTCAAGAATTTCCAAACACTACTTATGTTTCTTCAATACATCAAGAACCTGATGTGCTCTGTTCACCCCTGTGTTTCCAGTGCCTATAACTGTGCCCAGCATGGGGCAGGCACTTCATAATATTCATAAATATTTATTAGACGGATGCATGGGCCTCCCTTGACCTAATAAACTGCTGCTGTATCTCTCATCTCGCCCGGTAATGACTGAGACCATACAGCAGTGTGGTTCTCAATAAGCACTTGCAATAAACTACTTTTATTCAGTGAAACAATGAAGCCTCCTCATCTGGGTACCTAGGATTTTGCCAATATATAAGCGTGTATTCTCTGATTAGCTCAAATGAGAGATGGCACTGGGAAATGGTTATCCCCATTGTAATGTATTCCATCTCTAAGGCTCCGCTGGAAACAGAGCTGCAGCCAATTGAGACACTAAAATGAAACAATGAGATTTCTTTTAATAATAAACAAAACAAAATCAAAGCAAACAGCAGCCATTAAGGCCAAGCTAGAAGGCAGATCTCAGAGAAGCTGAGCCTGAGGCTGTCACGCTGAGAGCAACATGGACTGCATTCACAGCTGCACAGATGTGAATTGAAATACATCTGCAGAGGCTGAGGAGACGGCTCAGTTGGTAAAGGGGCTGCCCCGAGAGCACAAGGACCTGAGCCTGGACTTACAGCACCAATCTAAAAAGCCAGGCATGGTGGTATTCACTTCGTTGGTTTGTTTAGACAGGGTCTCTCGAAGTAGCCCTGGCTGTCCTAGAACTCACTCTGTAGACCAGGCTGACCTCACACTCAGTCCACCTGCCTGCCTCCAAAGGTCTGAGATGAAAGGCGTGCACCACCATGCCCAGTTTGCAATCCCAGCAGAGGAGAGGCTGCAACAAGAGGATCCCTGGGGATAGCTGTCCAGCCGATCCACCTGAACCAGCGCTCTGGTTCAGCGAGAGACTCTGTTTCAAAGAATAAATGGCAGGTTGGAAGGATGGCTCAGTGGTTAAGAGCACTGGCTACTCTTCCAGAGAACAGAATTTAACTCCTAACACCCTCGAGGCAGGTCACCACTGTCTGGGACTCCAGTCCCAGTACCTTTGTGGGCACCAGGCATTGCATGTGGTACAGACATTCATGCAGGCAAAACACCCATACACATAAAATGAATAAACTAACTAAAAAGATAAGTGGAGATCAAGGAAGACAACTGGCATCATCCCCTGCCCTCTCTACGCATATAGACATACATGAACACATCAACGCCAACATGCATACACAAATCCATCCTGTCCTGGCCGGCCTAAGCCTCAGTGTTTCGATCTGTAACAGGCATAAAAGCTGTTAGCTCCTTAATGGTTGCCGTCAGGGTAAATGAGAACATGCAACACACTTAGCAAGGTGCTTGGCACAGAACAGTCATGTAATAAAATGTATTTGGCTGAGTCCTTACTGCTCACCTTCAAAAAAGAGAAGGAAAAAGGAGAGCGGGGACAAAAATCAACACAGACATCCTCTGAGGCACCCACATTTCAATACAAGGTCTTCCTTTCTCCTTGTCCTCATTTATGAACCACCCCAAGCAGCTAATCTTGACTTTATAGAACGTCACAACGATCTTCCAAGCGACTCACATTTCCCAAAGATCTGAGAAGACCTGAACAGCAGATCTGAAGTCACGAAATCAAACAAGCAGAACACCAGGGTGCAAACGAGAGTAAGGAGAGGCTGCGCGGCAGCAAGTCAAATACCAACAGACAGTCTCCTGGTAGGCAGAGCAGCTCACTGCTGACAAGCAAGCCAGCCCTTCAGTGGGTTCCTTGATAAGAGGTGGGAAGACACAGAGGCTGTGAGCAGGAAGGAGCCTTTCATCAGGGTGGCACCAGAGCCAGCGGACCACGTTCAAACCCTACTCTACCACATATGACTCAGGACAAGTGCCTTAACTGTCTCGCTTGATATCCTCACCGTAAGAACATAATCTAGTCATGTTATTGTGAGAATTAAAAATTAACTAAATAGTCAGTTGACACTAAAAGGAGAATTAGTGTAGAGTCAGGGATGGTGTTGCACACATGTAATAACTGTATTTGGGGGGTTGAGTCAGGATGACTGTACATGTGAGGCCAGCCTGGGCTACAGAGTAAGAGTGATCTCAAAAAATCAAAATAAATAGACAGAGAGTAAAATAATGGACAATTCACAAAATGGATGGAATATATACAACCTAATAGTCCATCCATGTCCGGGACATAAACTAATTAAAGAGTTTACTTCATTTGCCTTGTGGGAATATCAGCAATGCCTTCCTCATGGATTATTCTGGGATACATCAAACTTGATGCTCCATAGAGAAGAGCCAGGAATCTAGTAGACACTGAATAAATGCTAAAAGCTAATAGCACAACTGTACCTTCATAAATTAACTCAAGGCAAGCATCTCCACTGCTGGTCAGTCTAAGCCTCAGAATCCTTGTTTGTATGATGGCATTAAAACTGTTCATTAGTTTTCAATGGTTGCCGCTGGGGTAAAGGACAGAAGGGTTGCAGTACACTTTAGCAAGGTACTGGGCCATGCCTTAAGCCACGATGACTTAAAAGTAGTGCCATGCAATCTCCTAACAGTAAATTTTAGTTCCTGAACTTGTTTCTAAAGGCTCCAGACTGGAATCTCAAACAGAAAATGTTTACTGTGTTCTTCCTTATTCCTCTGTGAAGATATCAATACACCAGTCTTTGCTGAACAACAGTTAGTGAGAATATGTTTCAAGTGCTACAAACAATTACCCATTACATGTAACACCACTGCTTACAAAAGTTAAAATTTAAAGATCTCCATGAAGCATGGGTATCGCTTACAAGCCTATGGAAGTTATGCACTTAGATGAATTCACATCCCATACCAGGAGTGCACATTAAACATTCATCAAACCAGCAAAACAGCTGTTTACAGCATTTTCATCTGCCTTGATGGCTTCCGTGTTCTCCCACACTCAATCATGAACTAAGAGACAGGGGAATATGGGAGGGGCTCCTGCAGGTGGTACCAAGACAGCCCCCAGGGTACCTGTCCTCAACAGACTATCACCATCTACTGTGGAAAGCAGCTAACTGAGCAACTGTCTAGGATTCAGGAATTCTCATGAAGAAGATTTAAGTTTTAAAATGAAGTTAAGCTGGTGAACAAAGGTGTATACCCCTATGCAGAATGATCTGCAGCCTCTGGCGTCCACACAACTGAGATTCTCATTATATGGAAATTTATAACCGCTATCCATAGAGTTTAAAACAGGGTGCTTTCACTTACTGCTGAACCAAACAGGACCACACAGTATCCTTTTCAATTGCTATAAAAGATCACTACATAGTAAAGAAAAACGGGTCACGCCCTGAAAGAACAGGAAGCAAATGTGAGCTGACTGGGTGACAGGTGCACTGATAAACTGATGAATGAAAGAATGAATGTCAGCATTGTTCTAAGTTACCCACATGACAATAAAATGAAACAATCAGCTACCAGAAAAACCTGTGCTTTGTAGTGAAGATGAGGCATGTCAGGCTGCAAGTATCTCTCCATCCCACAAAATCACATATGTGTTCCCAAACACGGTGTATGGGGATGGTTTTACCTCCTGAGTCATCTCAGGTTTGTCTGTAGTTCTCTCTCACTGTGTCCTCACACCCGCTTTGAAATAAAAGCTGTTTGAGAAGATGAGCCTGCTAATAAATTGAATTATTTCTGTTATGCCACAACTAATGGAGAGAAAGCGCAGAGCTCAAGATGAACAATAATCTGAACCGTTAGATCTGATTTGTAACCTAATGATATTCTGGGACTGGCAGAGAGACAAAACATGAACAGAGCTGTAATAACAAGCAAGGTGTGCTGTCAGCACTGGGAAGCGAATTTTTATGCTTTGAGCCTGTGGGAATTTGGAAAAGGTCCATGCTACCATTTTCTCCCTTATCTCAATGACACAGCTGATTGCAGCTTTAAATCAAGTTTAATAATGTATATTTGCTCTGTTAATCACAATACGAAGGCTCAAGTTGTGCTCTGGAAGGGAGGGAACAAGTCACATAACACTGGGTGAAAGTGGACAGAAATTCCTTTTTTTTTTTTACAAATTGAGGTAAGCTGGGTAACCCCTGACTAGTGTGCTTCATTCCCCACATCACTGAACATTAATTATGACTCCTCTCAAAGTATCGTTGAAAAACAGATACACTGGCAACTTGTCCCTTGCATAGGTCAGAGTTCTGCTGTGATAATGTGTAATCAGAAAAAAGGTGGGAAACACACAAAACCATTCATTTCTTGCTCACTGGGACCTGAGCATATTAGGTGAGGAGAAGATAACCCGGGGCTGGGGGTCCACATGCCTTTCATTCGGGGACTACCAGCAGCTACTGGTCACCCTGGTTCCTGCTCTTCCAAGCTGTCCAAGCTCCTATTCACCTGCCTTCCAGCCACAGAACAAAGAGGCCCACAGAGCCCAAGACACAGTCATGTGTGGGAAATGTCCTCAGATGGCCCAAGCAGATCACAGAGGAGATATGCAGTAAAGAGGCTGTCCCATGGCATCAGATCTGGACGAGCAGTTCTATCATTACCCAGGTCCACCTTGATGAGCACCCTCCTGACAGCTCCTCACTCCTCACCATGGGTAGGCTAAGAGGGGTCCTGGGACACAGGGGCGTAACTCCTGGGCTAGCAGGTGGCCGAACAGCCACACCCTCCCTGTAATGTCACCTCAGTGGTGGTCCATGAAGGCAAATTCTGAAGCCATAATTATAGACCATCTTGGGGACGGGGGCTCCATTTGTCCTTGAGTTACATACAATAAATTATAATAAGTGTTTATCCTATCTGATTGGTGGGAGTATAAGTTAACTTGTCCATTGAAGGCCATGGTGGAAAAGACAACTTCTACACATATGAGACTGAGCAGCATATCTGTGCAGAATCCCCAGGGCAAGCAGGATGGGGTTGGTGCAGACAGATCCAGCACAGGACCCTGATTGCCAGTGGGTCATAAGCCTACAGAAGAGAGGTGACATTTCTAAAATAAGCACTGTTCACTGGCACTACCTGTGTGGATATCTCAGCAAGAAGCCATTTCTATGGACTAATTATCTGGCTCATGTCCATTCCTGTCAAAAGTTTCCTCACTTGGGATTCTCCCATTTCTCTGTAACCTTCTAAATGAACTATTCCCCAATCAATGCTATAACCCTCCATTACTCCTGTCTCCGTGTCACTTCCTCCAGGAAAGCTAACATGCACCCCAAATGTACAATGGGCCACAAGTTCTGTGCACTATTCTCCCATCCTTTATCCAAAGGCCATCACATCTGCCTTTGCCATTCTCTCTCCCCATACAATACACTTGGTTTCCCCATTTTATTGTACTCCAGGCTGCACGTATCACTGGTCACATAGCCAGAAGCCATTTGTCATGTGCACACAGCACTTCCTTCCATCCACAGGAGCTTAAGAAGAAAGATGCTCCCTCATCCCCCTGTGCTGCTATGGGGTAAGCATGGACCCAACCTGAATCAGAACAAACAGGGAACTGTGAAGCAGGATTCATCTAGAAACCGTGAGATTTAAGAGCTGCAGTATCTATGCACATGGTCAGAAAGTTTCCATGGGGCTTGGGAGATAACTGATTACCAACTTGGGGCTCAGTTGGTAATCAGCTATCATATATGCATGAGGACCTCAGTTGGACTCCCCCAGTAAGCATTCGGCATGGTGGTGAGCATCTGGAATCTCAGTAGTGGGGAAGTGGAGGTGGGAAGATTTCTGGGGCTTGCCCAGCTGGGTAGTATAGCCAAATTAGCAAGCAACAGAGTCAAAATCAAAAAAGTGATTTTGAGAAAAACTAAACAAGACATCTCCATGTGTATACACACAAACATATACCACACACTGAAAGTTTCCATGGCTATTGTTGGAGGTTTTTGCTCTTTTTTGGGTGGCCCATCATCCAGCTCCCAAATAAATCACACAGGGAGGCTTATTCTTACTTATGAATGCCTGGCCTTAACTTGCTTAGTTTCTAGCCAGCTTTCCTTATCTTAAATGATCCCATCTACCTTTTCCTCTGGGTTTTTCCTGTTCTCTTCCTTCTGGAAATCTCACTCTGGCTGGCTGTGTAGCCGGGTGGCTGGCTACTGATGTCCTCCTCTTCTCTGGCTCCTAGATCTGTATTTCCTCTCTGCCTGCCAGCCCCACCTATCCTTTCTCCTGCCTTGCTATTGGCCATTCAATTCTCTATTAGTCCATCAGGTGTTTTAGACAGGCACAGTAACATAGCTTCACAGAGTTAAACAAATGCAACATGAACAAAAGTAACACACCTTACAATATTCTACTATACATGGCTCAAACTTACCAATGGGTAAAATCTAAACTCCTGAGACCATTATTAATATGCTTTAATTGGGAGAAAAATCTTTGTAGCTTTTCATCTGACAAGAGATTAATATCCAGAATATACAGAGAACTCCAGAAATCAAAGGCCAACAGAAAGGAAAAAAAAAAAAATCAATCAGTAACTGGACAAACGAATGTTCTAAAAACAGACAAGTTAGAACACTAATAAGTAGAATGACTAGTAAGAACACTGAAAAAACCCTTAGCCATCAGAGAAATGTAAATCAAAGCTACACTTTGAGTGCAAACCACCTGCTGAAGAGGCCACCATTGAGCAAACAAACAGTAAATGCCAAAAATGTGGGTGGAAAGGAATTCTTTTATACTACAAGCAGGAATGTAAACGAGCCCAGCCACTGTGGAAATCAGTATGGAGGGTCCTCAAAAGCCAAAAACTATCATGTGCTAATTACATCACTCATAAGTACATATACCAAGGAAACCAAATTAGCATCCTACACACTTGCACACTCATGTTCATTCACAATACTCAAGTTATACAATCAGCCTAAATGCTCACCAACCGATGAAGAGACAACGTGAAAGACATTGCAGGATTCTCTGGCCACAAAGACAGACACTAGGTTGGAAGCAGACAAAAGACAGAACTAGAAATGACTGTGCAAAGGGGAATAAGTGAGACTTGGAAAAAGAAGTAGCACATATTTTCTCTCATATAATCTAGAACTCTTGGGTGGTGGTGCACCCACACACATGTGCATCCACACATACGTGGGTGTATACACATATGAGTGTAGGTGCCTGAAGAGGCCAGAGGCACTGGATCTCCCTGGAACTGGAATCACAGGCAGTTGTGAGCTGCTCAATATGGGGGCTAGAAATCAAACTTGAGTCCTCTGTAAGAGCAATATGAGCCTTTAACCATGGAGCCATCTCTCCAGCACATAATCTACACTAAAAAGAAGAAAAAAAATGGCAAAGTAGGTGAACAGCTGGGAGTAGAAAATAAAAAATATAACTATGCTATATACTAGCGAAAAATATAACGCAACTCACTAAATACTACAACTAATACATGCAAATAAAAGGTTTCATAATCTGATGCACTCATATAATTCTAATCTATATGTTCCACCACCACATAAATAAATAAAAATAATTATTATGTATGTACTTCCTGTGGCCAGCCCTTCATAGCCAATGTCCTTACTTACATTCATTTTACAGAATTAAACAGGACCAGAATTCAAATCTCATTTCACTATGGAGAGCATGGGTCACGCCATTTCACTGCCTCTGGTAGTCTGCGTGCTGGGCGCCATCCTTCAGGCTCAGCATAGAAAGCCATTTCATGGAATAGGTGCCTTCCCCAAAGATACAGCCAAAGCCACAGCAGCCAGGTCTTCTGAGGAAGAAGCACCATTACTTAACCTTGACACCGTGTGGGGAAGTCACTGCACAGTCCTTCTGGAACGTCCTACCACCCTCAAGACAAAAGGTGTGGCCACAGTGACTAAGCCAGCACATAGGCAGACAGCGAGCTGACACTTTATACCTACAGTAACTTCTGTGGCCTCTCTGTTCCCCATTCTGCAGACAAACATGTGGGAAAGAAAAGTCACCGTTTAAAGTCAGGTTTAACAGGTAGGAGAAACAGATTTGAAGAGAGCATGTACAGAAAAAAAGATACGATTTGTAAAGGGTCCTATGCCTCAGTTTCCCCTACTAGGACACAGAGAGGCTACACTTCAAAGCACCTGGATTCAGAGGCTCCATTGGGAGTGGGCCCAAGTTGTAAAGCCTTTCGTCCCGGCAGACGTGAACAGCATTGGCTTTAAGAATAACCTTCACTGGGCCTCCCTTGCCAACTTCTATGTGGGAAAGCAGGAAAGAGCAGGCTGTGATTCAATATTATCTAGGCCAGGGAATCTGTGCCCAAGGTACTATATGTTCCAAAGACTTTAGGCTCAACTCGAAACCTTTGTGTTTTGTAACAAGGATGGTATGTCCTATAATTCAATCTGTCCCAATATCACATTATAGAATTTAAATGTCTCAGAAAAAAAATGATTCCTGCCTGGGTACCTTCTGATGAGGCTGATAGCCTACTTAAGATTTCTAAACTGGACCAAGTGACCACTCGCATAAGAATTAGCAGGTAGGGGCTGAGAAGATAGTCTGTAAATGTGTGGCTGTGCAAATCTGAGTTTGATCCTCAGAATACAGGTTAAAATGCCAGGCACAGTAGCATGTGCTATAATTTCAGCACTGGAGAAGTAGACACTAGTGGTGCGTGTGGGGATGTCCACAGGCCACGCGAGTGTGTGTGTGTGTGTGTGTGTGTGTATGTGTGTGGAGGGGTGTCTACGGGTCAGCCAGCTTAGGCTAACCTGCAGTCTCAGCCTAATCGAGCTTCACTACACGCCTAGGATGTGTAAGGATCAGAAAGGGTCTAAACGATCACATCCGTAACAGCAGCCGGTCCTCCAATGCGGACCCTAGCATGTAAAGCTCTGCTGCCACTGCAGTCATTTTCCTGTGCAAAAGAAAACCAGAATGTGACCCACCTAACCAGCAATGACAGTGTGGTCATCCGCTCCCAGCCTCCCGCTCTCCCCTGCCTCTCTCTCTGGAAACCCTTATTCCACTTGTAGCTTCTATGACATAAAGGTGCCCACTGTGAAAAGCTGCGGACTACGAGTACTAGGCTGCCTGAGAATTTGATCATGTCTGCTCAGGAGGCCTGATCCTAGCGAACCCATGCTACACATTTTGAGACTCTTAGTGTCTGCAGAGGGCCCTCTTTGTGTAAGGCTATCAGGACACTGCCTGGATAGGATTATGTAACTGCAGGGAGCGCACTCTGAGGCCAGCAGCTTGCCCTTCAATAATCTGATAAAGGGGCGATAGCAGCAGCAGCAGCAAGCGCTGGGCGCTGGGCAGGGAAGCCTTTGTTGATCCAGATGTCAGGGCTCAGGCCTCCTCCTGCACAGAGTCATCTGAGCACGGCGCCAAGATGGAAGGAAAGAGAGGGCTCAGGTCAAGAATGCTATCAATAGTCTCCAGACACAGTTCGTAGTCTGACAAGGGGAACATCATTTGGAGAAGACTGACAGTTACACCCAGCACAGTTCTGCCTTCAGCTAGACATGGGCATATGTGTACACACAGGTGTACAAGTACATATTTTTAACTATTTCCAGACAGACTTAGGACATGTCAACAA